>VWYI01015220.1:3956-122264 GCA_013399455.1 Anthoscopus minutus
ACTTCTCTCAGTCCTTAAGTGCAGCCAGCTCAGAGGCAGACTGCTGCAAGTGTTTAATTCCCAACAGCACTATTCACTAGATAAGGACAGGAGGTTAAGAAGGATACCATGTCAGAATAAAATGATTTGGTTTATTTCAAAGGTCTTCAGAGTAGCCATAGAGAGGACAAAAAAAGACATATTTTTATAAAATGCAAGCATTGGAGAAGGCAATCAGAAAGGGTACTGAATGTGTGATAAGATTACAGAGGGGAAAGATGAATGAATTGTTTGGCAGCCAACTTCTGCTGGAAACAGGGAAACTTGGGGCTCTGGAGCTCTTTAACTTGTGCCACATGTGGAAACAGTTTGGTTTAAGGAAGGTTTTCTTCATAATTTAACAATTAATCCTTGATGAGACCCTGGCAAGGCAGATGACTTTTTAAGTATAGAAAAAGTTGTTCTGCAATAAGAGCAACAATCCATGAAACTATTACCCATTTCCCAACACAGCCTATGTTACTTTTTAGCAAGATTTCTTTTCTGTGTGATTCTAATTTTTATCTTATGATTATTTATCTTTTTCTTTTTTTTTTCTCCAGCAAACTGTTTTTTTCAGTAAGGCAAAATCAGAATAACAGTTTCAAAACCCTTCCGTTCTCAAGGCGAGGAATTACAGAATGTGTGTTCCTGAGAAAATCAGAAAAAAAGAAGACTGGATCGTGGATTCTGTGAACAAGAAATCACTAAAACTGATGTTTAAAAGGCACAAATGCTTATTTACTTTAATGCAGACATATGCTATAAATGCAAGTCACTCCTCTCCTCTGGCCCAAGCCAGATGTACCTATTATGTGCAAAAAGGAGGTTCCCTGTTCGTTATTTTTCTTCTTTAGCTGTTACAGCCATCTGCACATCTTACTTGCCAATGGGAACTGAAGACAGTAGAGCTTCACATCTTCCTCCTTTGAAGATGTCAGTAAAGCAATTCAGGGAGATTTCAATTTAAAATAACTGAAAAAAAAATTTTATTTGGATGCTACAAGTTCGAAATGCAAAGCTTTTTATTTTGTTGGAAGGGCTGCTATTTTATGGTGCTATAGTGTCTATTGTTAGCTTCTGTGAGAAATTCCAGATACCTGGACTTATATAAAGTAACATGTCAGGACAGTTGGACATTGTGCTCAGCATCACTGTCATGAATTCCAACTGTTTGTAGCTCTATTTACTTTCTTTGATCAGGATGTAAAAATAATTATTAATGCCTGATAGGCAGAGCAATTATACATGGAGCCAGTTCATGTTACATAAACCATGGTAGGGTTTAGGATTCCTGAAGCATTCCCTATATGGACTTTCCTGGTTAGCTGACAGAATGTTCAAATAAAATAGAACCATTTAATGGATTTTAGAAGAAATAAAAACATACTGTCCTCTAATCATAAAGAGAGTTGCTTTTAAGTCCAGTGGATAAGGCAAGCTGATCCAAAATTTATACTAGGCAAATTAACTCCTGAAACTGCAAAATACAGCAAGCTCTGATGAGGAGTTGGGCTAATCTTGTCATGTTGCAGTGCTAACCCAGCTGTGATGCTCCTGCATCCAACCAGCAATCTCTGCCCTGCTGCACTCTGCATATAGATACCAACTTGCTCAGGCTGAGCTCAAGATCCCTTTATCACACTCCTTTATTACACAGCTGGAAAGATGCCTCCCATCTCTCCCATATAAGGTATGCTGTGCCACTGTCTTTGTCAGAAACTGAGAAGAGATCCAGCTTCTGCATAATTTCCAGGCCTTTTAGAGCCCTGGTAATCAGTCCACTGGGAGTTTCAACAACCTTGGCAGCTTATGGACCAGTGTGGATGAGTTGCTACTGAACAGGCATCTCTTCCTTAAATCTCTGAAGGACCAGGGAACAGCATACAAGATTTGTGCCCTGTGTCCCTTTAGTAAGAGAGACATATATCCTCTATTATCTGTCTGTAACCTCTCCAGGGGTTACAGGGAAGTCACACAAATACAGATGGATACATGCAAGTTCACGTGTCACTCAGGTCAGATCTGTTCTCCTTGTCAGAGAGACACAAGTTAGATAGTAAGCAGCATAGACTGCACTGGCAGCTGGTCACCACCCAGGTTTTCCCTTCAATTCACAGACACATCAGAGCACTCAAACATGTGAAGAGAAATTTTCTCCATTAAGAAATGTGCAATACATTGATTTGTTTCCATTCGTGTACAATCGCTAGGGATCCTAAGCCTAAGGTTAGTATGCACAGATTCCTTTAAGATCTTTATTCATACTTTCTCCCTTTTCTCTATCCTTTACACATTCCTGTTTCTACCTGGCCCTGTGCAAGGCATGAACACATGCACTGTGCAAGGTGAAGATAGGGCCAGAGTAGGGCAGGGACAATGGGAACTGAATATCCTGCCACAGCAAGGTATGAGACCTGCAGATGGAACCTGTCAGGTTCTGAAAGGTTGCAGTCACAACAGAAATATTTTCTTTAAAGAAAAGGCATGAAAAATATTTTACATTTTCAGTTAAAACCAGGTCATGTTAAATGCATGGAAAGGTGCTGCTAAGAATCTGTATTTCTCTTGACTTCTATATTCTGATCCCTCAGCTTGATTTAATCAGTCTTCAGATTCACCATTCAGATGACAGAAATGCTCAATCAGGACTGCATCAGAAGCAAAATATTCCAGGACATTATGTCTTTCTCTTGCAATTCTAAGCAAAGACAAAACTTCAGAAATGCGAGGTTCATTACTGCGTTTCCTCAACAAAATTAGAAAACACGATTCCTAATCAGTTAACTTATATTATCCATAAATGTTAATGGGAATTCACTTTTAGTATTATTCAGCTGCTCTATCAGTTAAGCTCTTGCTAATTTCTGTTCTTGGTCATCCAGAGTTTTCACCACTGGCATACAGGCATTTTCATAGCTTTTAGGATTTAGGGATTGTGTTTGTCCTGAGGCTTTGGACATTTTCTATAGTTTCTGTGAGTGAGTGCTGAAATTATATGTTTGAGTAATTTCTTTGTGGAGTAACAATTTTATAATCCCTTTAAAAAGCTCCTTGCTTGTGATGCTTAATACCAGCTTGGGCTGACAGACTATTAAAGAAGAGTTACTGATCTCAGAAGAATTTTTTCCCTGTTAACTGTGCACCTCATTTTACCTTTTCCTTTCCAGCAGTGGCTGCGCCCCAAAACAATAGTTTGTCACCTTTATGTGGTTCATATGTGAATTGTTTTTTGAGGAGAAAGCAAAGCAAGGGGAGAGATAGAGAAGAATGAATCCCAGATCAATCACACTCATTTCTTAGGGGTTTGACATATGAGCCACAAACATTTCTCTCTGATGGGCTCCATGCTGGTCCAGTTCTTCATGTCAGAGCAAGCTGCAAGATTGCTGTGCTGGCTGCACCTTGAAGCTCCCAGAACAAGCACAGAAGGGCTGCAGGTATTTGCCACAAATATCTTTCCTGTGCCAGCGGGAGTCACACAAGACTTCTGCAGACAGCTTATACTGCACCCAGGGAAGCTAGGAACAGCATATCAAAGGAAATAATGCCAAATTACTTTCATGCTATTTCTTTTCTCTCTAGTAATGATATTTATGAAGGGATTATTACTTTCCTCCTGTCTCTCCTCTGCATAATCAATGGTCTGCATGACACATCTCCAGTCAAGGACTTGCTTTGTTTTTTGAGCAGGCTTTTGCTTAATGACTTCTGCAATTCTTTTCAGTTTAGTGGAGATTGTACCTGCTATTTCAAAGGATCTAAAAGATACAATTTTGAAAGAAAAAAATCAGCATCCTAGAATGAAGTTTGTTAAAGACTGGAATAGCCTCCTGGGGACGTCGTGGAAATGACTTTGCTTGCAACTTATAGAACTGCTGAAACTATAAACACTTGAAATTATAAAGTAAACAGCAATTGAGGTTTTTTTCCATGCACTAAATTGGGATTTAGCAGATGTGGTAGATCAGTGCAGGCATTTTTGATTCTTTTTTTCCTTCCCTCCTACCTATAACTATGTGTAAAAAAAGGAAGGAACAATTTTATTTATTAAAAAATAAAAAGGTTAATCAAAAATCAAACAACAAAACTCCACAGAAAATCACTTATTTTAGGGAATATATTTTTCCATGGTTTAATTGAAACTACTGTTCACTACATTTCTGCAACTTGTTCAAAGTTATACTATATACTATATATACACTATATACTACCTTAGCTAATGGATTAAGCCTTACTTGCTTTAAGGAAGCATCTTCTTTGAAGTGAATATTCTCCAGACTTTAGGTAACATAACTTGCTTCACATTTCTGTAATTTCCCAAAATTGTGGTAAAGCACATTCTTTTTCTGAGCTGGTAAGCCTTAGCTCCTTGTCTGACTTAGTTATTACTTGTCACTGTTTCCCCATCCACAAAGTATGTCAGATTAAAGTTTGCACTAGCAAAACCCATACTGCAAGTTAATACAACCCCATGGAACATGCCATAGCATCTGTCCATCCAAATCTGAGAATGCTGTGTCCTTCTACCTCTTCATATAAATCACAATGAAACAAGAATTAAGGAATGTAATTGTAAACTCAAATAGTCTTATAAATGTGAAGTAAGTGACTTTGATGCTACTTTAAATGTGGAAGTAATGTTAGAGGTCCATGGTACTCCAGAAAAAAGTCAGGTTCCAAGAGTCTCTTTCATTTGCCTGGGTAAAATGTGATAAATCATATATTCGTAATTTGAAGGTAAAGCCAGAGTAAAATTCTATTTAAATGCAAGTGGATACTTATAGAATTTCTTGCATTCCTCTACCTCTCATCTACAATGTTACATAAGAGAGAAAATTCAAAGCGAGTCTTGGGAGGGCCAAGTCCTCCCCTGTCATTTTTTTTTCCATTGCAAATACACTACAGTCCACTGAACACTGGGATTACCATAGCTGCAGTGTATGTCACTTTTCTGTGAAAAAATGGAAGTGTTAGACGAGGAAGAACATAGATCCAAGCCTATACAGAACTTGTGTCTGTAACACAGTGAGCTAACACAAGGTTTTTGAAATACAGATAACAATGGCTAGCTGCATAAAAAGATTTACATCTGATTTTACAGCTGATTTCAGACTATGCTTGTCTTTTATCTCAGGTGGAAGGATATCAGAGCCTCTGGGAAATAATAAATATGAGAGAGAGCAGATATTTAAGTGCTTAGCTCTGGGCCTGTAAATATGATGGGAACAGAACAGCTGGGATACCTGGATTGGTTCTTTTAAGAGCTGGCTGAAAAGGAGATCTCTTTGCTCTTTCTATTGATTCAATTTCAAGAACAAATCATTGAATTAATTTATTCCTGGGATAATCAGTGAGTGTCATGAATATCTATAGTGAACTTACATATCCTTGAGATGAATTTAAGGAGGCCTGGATCAGTCATCTATTAATAACCAATCCCCTGTACATGTGGAACTGACAAGCCAGCACAAGTTGTAGCTCAAATTCCCCATTCCCCATCTAAGGATAATTGTAAGGGTTTTAATCACTTTTTTTTTTAAGCTTGAGCTTCACATTTGATTCGCTTTCAAGCTCCCTACTATATCTGGTCTTCCTATGAGCTTTTGGGTTTTATTTTCATTTGGTTTCAACAGATGTTATTTACTGCTATTTCACTCTGCCTTAGAGAGGATTTGTCATTGAGATGTATTTTCATTTTAGTGCACAAATACATTAAATCCAGGCATGAAGCCTGACCAAAACAGCTGGAAAGTGACACTGAAATTAAGGCTATAGTGCTGCTTCTCTAATCTGATGAGCAGTTTATAAAAATGCAGTTTAAATAAAATGAGTCTGCAAACAGAAAAGCTTAAAGGATATTAAATCCTGGCTTTATAAACGGTGGTCAAACTACCAGGAATCACCCCATAGTATGTAATTGTTCTCTTTCATGTAACAAGGTTACCTCACAAGCTTTTTGGAGTAAACTTTTAAAGCCAGTGGAAAGAACATGCAAAAGGAGAATGGTAATAGATTTTACTTCAGAAATCAAGTGTATTTACATATCTGTCTATCTGTGGGATAGAGGTATGTCTCCCTAGTCTTAGTGGGAGAAAGCTTAACTTTATTTTTTTCCCCCTAGGATATTTACACTCACACACGCAATCAAAGAGAGAAGAGAGAAGAAGGTGACGATGAGTGAAATCTTCCCTTCTCCTGGGAGAGAAAAGCTCACTGAATAATAAAGGTTTTTGAAAGGACAGAATATGCTACACATGTTGGCAATGAGTTTGTCAGTGTTCCTAACATTTCTATACAGCTGTAATCCATGCATTTCATAAAATATTGGTATCTATTTCTACAGTTCTATTGTGCAGCAAAAATCTTAATGGGTTCTAAATTAAACACTTTTGAAATGGGTTGGAGACTGCATGTCATTTCTCGCCCTGGTGGAAAAGCTTCGTGCCATCCCATCTGCTGTTCCAAAAGCCAGACTTCAGAAATATCACTAAATGGGAGGGCTGTTGTGGAGAAGTACTTGCTATTTTATTTGAGATTCTGTTTAGCCTGGTAAAACATCCCCTTATCTGTTTGTATCACTGAGCTGTTGCTGAGCTACGGGCCCAAGTCTAATCTCAGATTGATGAAATGCATCCAACATGACATTTGACTCAAACTGCTCATAAATAATAATAATACTACTTTACATTTATATAACCCTTTTCAGCAAGAGCTCTCCCAAAAGGCCTTTTTGACCTCCAATTTATCTGTTGTGACTCTTGGTGAATTAGAGACAAGCGTAATGCTCTCTACTCCACTACCACATACAAAGTGGCAATAGCTGTGAGACAAATTACATTTGTGATGAGAATCCAGTCATTTTAGCTATGTGATGCTCAATAATCCATCCCAGCAGAAATCACCTGTAACATTATCAGTGTCTCAGTGGTTCAGGCAGCTGTCAACTGTATAAAAAGTTCTGTGCCCAACTAGTATTGCCCCCTTCCTTCCAAATCTGGCATCTCTAACCCTCAAATAATTACACAGACCTTAGCTTGACAATATTTACTCCAGAAAAAAGATACTTTTAAGTGCAGGAATTTATAATTCATTGTTTACAAAAACTAGAAGTTTAATGAATTCTAAAAAAGTAGGTTCCTGTAACTATTCTGAATTTAAGGTGTTTGTGCCTCAATGCCTTACCAAATAAATATGGAAACATTCAAATATACCACCATGACACTGTCACATTAAAAAGGTTGTGTAGGTCATATCAAAACAGGACTTTATTCTGCTTGTAGTCAGGATTTTTTTCCACTTCATCTTATGAGAATATATTTTCAAAGGCATCTAGGCATCAAACAATGCAGATAGGGATTTTCAGATTCATATGCTGTGTCTATTACAGCTTGAAGCTTAAATCCCATGAATAAAATTGCCTTGGATAAATCGTGAAGGCTGGCTTTAGCAATATGCCAAAGCACAGTATCTGTCTACACATCTAAAAAACTCGCTGAGAGATATTTTCTCCCTGGTCCTGCTGAGAGCAGAGGCACTGCTCCTATTGCCTTCCAAAGAAAAGGAATTTAGCCAATGGGGCACTTCTACTTCTATGTAAAACTTCCTTTATTGATTAATAGAGAGTAAAATGTTTTTTAAAAATAATTTTCAATTACTTAGGTTACTTTAAGATATCTTTATGGCTCAAAGACTATGCCAAAGAGCTGATGACAAAGGTTACAATAGCACATGGAACATATGGTAATGAGAAGAGAATACACCAACTTGGAACTTGAAACTCTTAGCTGCTATACAAGAGATCCAACCTTAAATTCCTGTTCTCACCTTGCAGTGGGAGCTCAGGGATTCTGGCTATTTTGGTGTAAGTTTTTTATCATGTGGTTTTATACTTAAATTTTATAAAGATGCTTCTTGTTAATTCATTTTAGCTCCATTCTCAAGATAATGCCCATAAATCCATTATATATTGCCTTGTTCTTGCAAAAAGGTTAATGTGATCAGCAATTATCAAAAGTAAACATAATGCTGATTTTATCATACATTACACATTTAATCAATGGTGTGAGAAAAAGTCTAATGAACCAGTGACTTTATATATTGTAGCCTGTTTCTATATATTGTTCTGTCTTTTTTTGCTTTTCTTACCTGCTGATACTCTTGTCCCCAAACCCAAAACATTTCCCATTTCTGTTTTGTGTCTGCATGTCACTACTGGAAAACTCAGATATGTGTTTTCTAGACAAGGGCAGCAGTTTTCAAATCTGTATTTAGACTAAAGCCCCAGGTAGAATTAAAAATCTAACAGTGTTACAGCTCTAACAGCAGATATCCCATAAACTCATAGCTAAGTTAAAGGCATTCTATAAACCATCTTTGCAATCTGGCTTCTGATAACCCTTTGGTTTCAGTTTGATAAGTCAATGACTGATCTTTTAAGCTAAATGTGAGCTACTCATTTCTACCTTCCTTACCTATGAAGTAATCACAGAAAAATGTGTTTGAGAGCAGCCCTTAGGAGAGGGACTGGGGTGTGCTGGTGGATGAGAAGCTCAACATGACCCAACAATGTGCACTCACAGCCCAGAAAGCCAAGCAAATCCTGACCTGCATCCAAAGCACGGGACCATCCAAAGAAGGGATCGTTCCCCTCTGCTCTCAAGAGCCCACCTGGAGAAATGCATCCACCTCCAGGGTCCCAACATAAGAAAGACATGGACCTGTTGGAGCAGATGTAGAGGAGACCACAAAGATGATCAGAGGGCTGGAGCAGCTCTCCTGTGAAGGCAGGCTGAGAGAGTTCAGGTTATTCAGGCTGGAGAAGAGAAGGCTCTGAGGAGACCTTAGAGACCCCAGGTCACTTCAGTACCTGAAGTGAACCAAAAAGAAAGCTGGAGTAGGACTTTTTACATGGGCATGGAATGACAGGACAAGACAGAGTGGCTTTAAACTGAAAGAGAATAAGTTTAGATTAGATTTTAGAAAGGAGTTTTTCACTGTGAGACTGTGGAACAATTTGCCCAGAGAAGCTGTGGATGCCCCATCCCTGGAAGTGTCTGAGTCCAGGCTGCGTGGGGCTGGTGGAAGTGGAAGATGTCCCTTGCCCTTTCCAACATAACCATTCTATGATTCCATGAAAAATAAAGCACATTCTAATAAAAATATGTTCAGATTCTGTTCAAGCCAGTTGATAGTTCTGATTTTATGGACTGTAGACTAAGGTAGCAGAATTATGTTGATTTTCTTACAGGGGATAGAAATAAAGAGAAATGAAAGCAGATGGGTCTGCCCTAGCAATGAACCATTGCATACAATACTTTGCTTCAGTGAGTATCCAAATGATTTTCAGGTAGTTTGGCACATAGGTAATTTATGTGCTTCCTCCTCTGCCTGGTATTTAGAAGCTGTTTCTCAAGAAGGGATTGTTCTCTGAACTGTTCACCTTTGCATGCACTATTTCATCCTTAACTCTTTGAATATTCTTCTTAATACTCTTCTTAGTGAAATGAATTCAATATACTTTTTTTTGTTGCCCTCAGAGACTCTGTGTGTGGTTGGGGTCAAACCAAAAACCTGCAAAGCAGCTCCCAGGTGACTGCTTGCTTGATGACTGCATGTATCACACCACAGAGGCTGTCCCAGCTATGAGATGTTTGCCATCACTAACCAGAAGCAACAGTGTCCCTGCAAAGGGCAATGCTGCCAAGTACCTTGTATTTTGACCAAATATAAAGATTTTGCTTTAGGCACCTTAAATACAAAACCTGGCTCTTAGATAGAGCATTAATATTAGATATTCTTAGATATTTCATTTACTATTTTGGAGTATAGAACAGAAGTGTGAAGCACAAATTACTATCTCAGAAAAGCTGTATCTGAAGACTGTGTTAAAAAATGCAACTCGAGTTCCCCATTTTCCTGACCTGACAAACAGATAGAAAAGCAGCCCTGGTTTCTACAAAGATTCTTACTTTTGTAGCCCTCACTGAGACATTTAAAAATCTGTCAATACATTTAAGAGTTCTCCCCTTCCCTTGGCAAGGACAGATAGAAAAAGCAGTATTTTTTTGTCTGTCTTATTGACAGACAAAAAATCTGTAGAGGAGGCATCTGGAAAAACAAAGTTTCTACATCCACAAGAGGACTTTAGTACCCAGAAATCATAATGATTTCTGAACTAGTCAGAAATCATAATGATTTCTGATTAGTTGAACTAAATATCCAGAATCTCTATATAAAAATGTCTCAAACAATTCAGAAAAGTGTACAATATATGTGTTTCAGTGCTTACAACAATCCAAGATAAAAAGAACCAAGCAAACAAAATAAACCCCACCCTCAAGTAGTTAATCCAAATGTGTACAAAAATGGAGTTATTATAAGGATTTTCCAGGTATCACCAGCATATCTCTCTGGGTTAACCTACAAATATGTACAAACTTATATCTCTGGAGATTCCCAGATCTTTTAGAATCATCTGAATGATGATTCATGACACAAGTGCTGACACAAGTAGATTTAGTAGAAGAGGATAAATCTTGGCAAAACACTGCATAGTAGTTCAATTATCCTACTTCAGGGAAATCTAATTTAATTGCTGGAATACAATCACTTCTGATAAGGTTTGATATGAGCATCATTCGTTGTTGGTAAATGTATCTTCACCAGATGTTCTTTCTACAACAGCTAAATAAAATCAATAATCACCCATATCAAATAGCAAACTATTTGTTGCTACTATAATTTGTAAAACATCTAGGTCAGTATCTTATTTTATCAAGAAAAATAAAGATTATAGATTCTTCTAAAAAAACCCCATCCTCTGGTATTTGAAGGGTTGATTTTCTGTATGCACAGTTTCTCCTTGCTCAGTACTTCAGTAGTATGTGGCCCACTTCCTGCAGACTACTCTGCTGTGCCATTTCCTGGACAATAAGTCCAGCATCTCATCTAATGGATGTTTGAATGAACTCTTCCAAAATTTGACATTTAAGGATATTGGGAAATTGCTGTAGTGGGTCGACCCCAGCTGAATGCCAGGTACCCACTGTCTACTCTCCTCTGCAACTGGACAGGACAGAGAAAAATGTAACAAAGGGTTCATGGGTTAAGGACCAGGAGAGTTCACTCACCAAATACAGTAATGGGGAAAACAGACTTAAATTAAGAGATATTAATTGAAACTATTGCTAACAAAATCAGAGCAGGGTAATGAGAGGCAAAACCAGACCTTAAAACCACCTTCCTTCCACCTTCCCTCCTTCCCAACTCTAGTTCCTACCCCAATGGCACAGGGAGACAGGAATGGGGGTTATGGTCAGTTCATCCCATGTTTTTGTGGCTGCTCAGAAAGAGGAGTCCTTCTCCTGCTCCACTCTGGGGTCCTTCCCAGGAGAGACATTTCTCCATTAACATCTCCAACGTGATTACATCCCATGGGCAACATTCCTCCCTAAACTGCTGCAAAGTGGGTCACTCTTCCATGGGGTGCAATCCTACAGGCACAGTCTGCTCCAGCTTGGGGCTCCCACAGGGTCAGAAATCCTCCCAGGAAACCTGCTTGGGTGTGGGTTCCTCTCTTCACAGGCCTGCAGCTCCCCATCAGGACCTGTTCCAGCCTGGGTCCCCACGGGGTCACATCCTCTCTCAGGCATCCCCCTGCTCTGGCCTGGGTCTCCTGCCCAGGCTGCAGGAGGATCTCTGCCTCACCAGGAGCTGCACCAGGGGCTGCCAGGGAATCTCAGCTCCAGTGCCTGGAGCACCTCCTGCCTGCCCTCTGCACCGACCTGAGGCTCTCTTGGTCCTCTCACATATTGTCCCTCTGCTCTTCCCTGGTCACAATCACTTCTGTGCAGTAACATTTTTTCTTCCTCTCAAATCTGTTATCACAGAGGCATTACCACCATTTCTAATTGGCCTAACCTGGGCCAGTGGCACATCTGGCTCAGAGCCACCTGGACTGGCTCTGCCAGACATGGAGAAAGCTTCTGGCACCTTCTCACAGGAGCCACCCCTGTAGCCCCACCACTCCCAAAACCCAGGTTATGAAAACTCAATACAATCTAACATTTGAACAGTTCTATAAATGCAACTGAACACAGTTTTTCATTGTTCTAGTTGTGCAAAGACACCTTGAAGACAAACAATATACAGCTCATGAAGTCTCCTGACTCTGCAGGTTTGAGAGATGAGGTGGACCTAGAACTCATGCAGATACCTCATGGCTGATGCCAGATGGAGAGGTAGGACAGCCATTCTTATGCACTTGGCATATTATAATATTTTCTGTTATTTAAGCAAATAAGTACTTAGGGGTTCTGATTGGCAGCCTGCTGACATTTGGAATGTACAAGGGCAAGAAAGTCAATACAGTCCCAATACTGGACTGCTGTATTAAATAATACTGTATTATTTCTACTCTATAATACATTGACAAATTCTATCACAAATAATTTGTATTTATGAATTGCATAATAGATCCAAGTGGTATTTTTAGATGTTGAGCCTATCTAGTGCAATCACACTATAGTGAATGTGTCTATTGTTAGCATTAGCACTGAGAATTTAAAACTGGAATAAATTTTTGTTATCTAAGGAAATTTACATATGCAAATTTAAGGAGCAAAAATTCTCAACCTATCAGTATTAAAGTTTTCTTGTTTTCTATGGTAAAATCTCCTTAGAATAATAAATCTTTTGTAGGGACATAGTTTAGCAGATGTGCTGTTTTGGAAACAGACCTTGAAGCTTTGTAAGCCTTTAAAATTTGCAAATAGATTGAGAACAAACCTTTAGTAAATGAGATAAGGTAATAAAGTATGTACTCTTTAACTAATTGTAGACATAACACCTAAAGATCTTGTGAAATAATTTCTTTTTTTCCAAGTATTAACATAAATTAGCTCAGCTGTGAGCACAGTCTTCTTAAAAGCTGAATAGCTTTTAAGCCATGATATTGCTTTAAAACCTTTGGAGATACTCTGGAGATAATGATGAATACTGAATGAATTTGCATAGCATTGAACTACATGGAAACATTTGACTCCTAGCTGTACTCCCTGTTTTGTCCCCACGAAATCTCATATATAAGTCATGTGTCTTCAGCTGAAATATCAGGGCACACACCATAACCACCCTTTTCTTAAATCGTCAGTGGCTCATCAGAAGAGAAGACTGGACTCTGCAAGTGAAAATTTCCAAAATTTTAATTTGCAAAATTTCCAAAAATAAACCTAAGCGAGTATGTGTGGATATGACACCTGTTCTTTGTCCAAGGATTCATAAAAGGCTATTGCCTCAAATCAAGGATGTGCTGCTGGGAGCAGAAGCAAGGGAGTCTAGAACTGGTAGATTTCCACATGTCCAATTCCTATGCACACTGATGACTGTTAGAAAGTTGACACCTTTCAATACTTTCTACAAAGCTATTCTCTTCACAGTTTAAGAAAAAGCCTAGGCTGTCTTGCACAGCACTGTGTAGAAGCACCTGACACTCTGGACTACAATATAGTCTTGTACACGGAAGAACATGTCATTTGTCTTCCAGAGGATATTTTGATCACAGCCATCAACATAATTTGCTCTGACAGCAGACAAAACCTCTATTCAGAACAAAATACTTTACCTACAGACAGCTGTACCTGAGCCACAGATACATGAGCTCACTTATGGTCTCTAGAGAAATGGAGAATTGCATGCAGAGAACCATGGTAGGCATGATAGTGCTACACAAATGCAGGGGGATAATGGGTGATTCCAACCCTGTGCTTCTTGTGTCTCACAATAATCTTACTCCATTTCCTATCTCCATTTACAGAAGGGATCTATGGAGCATCCAGAAGCTAAGGAGGTATGGGAAAGCAGGACATATACAGGGTGCAAGGCTGTGAATCCTGCCTATGAGAAATTCCACAAAGCACTACTGGAACTGGAAATAATAAATCTGCATCTCAAAAAGGGTGCTGGCTGCTGTTGCTTGAAATTCTCCAAGCTGATGGAGAGATTCATGAGCTCCAACGAGACCCACAACCTGCACAAGCTAACTTGTCTCTGTCTGCAATTTAACCCAACTTTAATAGCTCCCAGGCCCTCAATAACAGTATGACCTGAAGTGGAGCTTCTCAAGTGCCTTATTCTATCTCCTGTTATAAAAGTTTTCTCCTTAAGAATACTTCCAGCACAAATCCTGCTTTTCTTTATCATGTCTGAACATGTAGCAGCAGAAATAAAAAACGTGTCAGGGAAGCTCTGGAAAAGCATCTCTCGAGATGTTTGGGGTTTCTCATCACCAGAATGAAATAAGACTTTCTCTTTCAGGAAACCTATTACCTTACCTCATGTTAACAGGAACAGTTAGATTAGCAGGGAGCATTAATCAATCCCTGCTAGTACTACATATGCTATTTCTTGACAGGCAAGACATACCTTTTGGATAAGGTTTTGCAAACACAGCTAACATAGAGTACAGTGAAAGAGACAGGTACAAAAAGGTGTAAGGATTTGGTCTGACTGAAAAATGAGCCTTACCTCAGCTACTTTGGCTAGATATCAGTTGACAAGGACATCCTTTCCCTTTATATTTTCACCCAAGGACATGTTTGGTTTTGTGGCTTTTATAATGGACTCGAGATAGTTACCTACTTTGTAGTTTTTATACCTTTTTAATCTAATTATTCTTTGCAGCATCAATAGTCAAAATACCCAGGGTTCAATACAAATTGCCACAAGAGCCCATGGATTTGACAAACTTCTCCTCTACCAATCTTCTCAAGATAGGCCATTGGGATTTTACCTGACTGGTGAAGTCACTCAAAGGCTCTTTAGACCAGTCATTCACCAGAAGGCATCCAAAATAAAATACATAAATTTTCTGCTTGGTGCTATATCTAACATGAAAGCAAAATTTTTTCCCAATTTCTGATAGCTGAAAATAGCTATCATTGAAAGATAAACAATCAGAGGAATAAGAGTGGGGTTAGTTTTGGTTAATTGATTTTTTTTTCAAACAGAAGGACAAACTCCTAACAGTCTTCACAAATAATCCAGTAAAACTGAGAATGTCTATGCATATAATGACACTTGAAAATAGTTTTCTTAGTGCATCTTTATAGGAGTTATTTGGAATATCAACTCATTTGAGATTAATACATACTGTTTTCTTTTTAAATTGCTAATACCCGGGTCTTTAGAAATTATAGTTTCTTTAATGTTTGTAGATACAAACCTATTAAGAATGATCTTTAAACTAATATGTTAACCACATTGTCCTTTTGCCTTCTGATATTCAATCATGCTCTCAACATATCAGGAAAACCTCTTACAGCACAGAACGTGTTCCAGCAAGTACTGAAAACCATCTTTGACAAAATGGGTTTTCACCATTATTCCTGTCAATGCTAAACCAACACAATCTGGGGTCAACAGGCTGACCTGAGAACCAGAGGATCTTGGCTTGTGATGTACAAACTACCCACTATCTGCAAAACAGCAGAAAGCATTTAAAAGGGCTGAGGAGAAGGGGAAGAGCACTTTAGAAGAAGATATATTCCTACCCATTAAATGGGGGAAATAATTTAAAAGAAGAGAAAATATATGTACTGGATGACTATTTAAAATTTAGTCTAATTTTTATCTGACTGAATGTAAATGTGCCAAGCCATGTACACCACAGACTACAGAAAGAACAGTTAATTATTCAGTCTTGCATAAGTGCAAGTGCAGCCTTGACCTTCTGAGGTTTTTCTGTGTGACTTATCTATTCAGGCAGCATAATATTTATTTTTACTGAAGGGTTTAATATTTTCATATTGCTTTGATAACTACTGGAACATAAAAACAGGTATTCCATGAAGTTCTTTGTAGAATCACTTTTCAAAACAGAACAGCTCTAAGTTATCTTGGAAAGTTTTGTTTTGCAAATTAAGAGATCGCAAAATTCTAAATATGCATTGGACCACATACACAAAAATCCCCAGCTATGTCTGGTATTTGTTTTTAGCCCAGTGTGATCAAACTCAGTTGTGAGTGTGTGTGTATTTTTATCTGTCTCTCTCACCCAACTAAGAAACTCTTAAGCCAATTTCAGCAACATTGAAGGGAGAGTAAAGGTCGTTGAAGTAGGTCTTAGTATTCTGGATGTCAAATTTTCTACAAAATTACTGGAAGCAGGTAGCTAGGTAGAGATGAAAAGCCATCCCTTGCCTAAAATGAGTTACAGTGACCTCAGTTCATACTAAGCCTCAGGGTATTTACAGAGGCTAGAGAATTGCTGAGTGTCCCAACATGAGAAAAGTTTCTATCTGCAGTCATATTTTTATTAACTGTGACACAAGAGTGCTACCACAGGACTCCAAACCATTGACAACTAGACCTCAGTACTGTCACGGCCCAAGAAAACACTTTTCCAGTTCTCTTCAGAAGTGTTAGACACTTGTATGAGTGATAAAATCTCCCCTCAGAGAAGAGCCCTTTCTCTGCCACAGGAAACCATTGTCTTATCACAGTACAAGCACTGTTTTCTCCCTGAACCCAAAGTCTGAGAACTTAAGAAGAATGTCACATCTCATACAAGCAGGCTGAAGACCATATAGATACAGATATTCATGTTCATGCACTGCACTTTCAGCAGCTTGGCTCTTATTATGGTTCTGTGGAAAAGAGCTAAGATGAATTTAAAAGATTTTCTTGTTTTTCTGTTTTCTCTCTATAAGGCAGACTTTATTCCCAGCATAGATTACAGCTGATCAAACTCATACCCAACTACCAGTAGCACTAGCTGCAATACAGACATGTAACCCTCCTTCTCCCAGAATTGCCATGCCAAGACACAGAGGGAAACATGCATTTGGTTTTTGACTTTAAGAAACCTAATTAATTCAAAATCTTTAGGCTATTTCTTCTGACAGAAAAAGAAGATAAAAGTGCCTTAACTTTTTAACAAATACAGGTTTTGAAATGTTTTTTCTGTACTTCCTAATCTTCCTGGCTAGTTAAGTAAAATGCAGCACAAAGCAGAGCTTGTAAAAAGACAGCAGACATATAATGTTCTCAGAGAGGGGAGTTGCTGCAGACCTGCTTGCAGAGGATATTAAATGTTTGAAAAGGATTTTAGTAGAGGATTTTATTAACTATTGTTTTTCCTTTATCTCTGATTATATTTGCACTTTTTTTAACAACTTGCTCTACCTTCTCCAACACTACAGCTCAGATGTTGACATGATTAGGGAAACTATGCAGAGCTAAATCAGTTATTTGCTGTCTAACATTCTTTGGAATATAAATATCTCCTTCCTTTTTTAAGAATATAATAACTACTACTGCTTGAATGAACCATCTCAACAATGTTTCCAGTATTTTTTATTTTTCTCAAGTTGCTTTCAAGTCTCCTGGAATATACAGTTTCATTTTCAAGTCTCCTGGAATATACTGTTTTGTTTAATACCTTTTCAATTATTTTGGCAAGGAGATTGAGTGCACCCTCAGTCATTTTGCAGTGAACACCAAGTAGGGCAGGATTTTTGATCTGCTTGAGAGTAGGAAGTCTCCCCAAAGCAATTTGGGCAGTCTGAATCAACAGGCTGAAGTATGAGGTTCACAAAATCTAAGTGCTGGGTCCTCCACTTGGGTGGCTTCACCTTCACATAATTCTACAGGCTTCAGAAAGAATGGGAAGCAGCCCAGTGGAAAAGGACCTGGTTGGCAGTTTCTGAACATGAGCCAGCATGTGCCCAGGTAGGTAAGAAGGCCAGTGGCATCCTGGCCTGTATCAGAAATAATGTGGCCAGCAGGGCCAAGGAAAAATGTGATGAGGCCACATCTTGAATCCTGTGTCCAGTTCTGGGCCTCTCTCTACAAGAAAGACATTGAGGTGCTGGAGCTTATCCTGAGAAGAGCAGTGGAGATGGGGAAGGGTCTGGAGCACAAGTACTGTGAGGAGTGCCTGAGGGAGCTAGGGGCGTTTAGCTCAGAGAAAAGGAGGCTGAGGGGAGACTTTTTCACTCTCTACAGCTCCCTGAAAGGAGGGTAGAGCCAGGTTGGTGGTTGCTCTCTTTGCTCAGGTAAGAAGTAATAGGACAAGGGGAAAGACATGCCTCAAGTTGTGCTGCAAGGTTTTGAATGGATATTGGACCACTATCAAATCGAGTATTCAAACAGACTGCCCAGGAAAGTGGTTGAATCACCGTCCCCAGAGGTATTCCAAAGACAAGTAGGCATGGTTTAGTGGTGAACTTGGCAGTGTTGGTTTAACAGTTGGACTTTATGGTCTTGAGGGAGTTTTCCAACCAAAATGCTTTTTTTATGTGTGCTAGTCAAAGGGCCAGCCCCAAATAACACCTCTATGCAAGCCTGTAACATAAGAGTACCTTGAGTTTTTCTCAAAGTACAAAATTGCAAAATTGATCTTGCATGCTACTATGATCCTCACCTGTACTCCATCCCTAATTTCTCCCTATAGTTTTAGCATAAGAATCTACAAGGGAACTACAGGTCTGACTTCAGCTGTGCCCTGTGTAAAAGAAGTAGTAATCCCAGCATGAAACTGTAATCACTGGCAGCAGTAAGTGTCATTTGTCACTTTCATGACACTAAAGGAGGTTAAAAAACCTGAAGAAAGAGTATCTCCATAATATTAAAAAGCACCTGCCCTGTAGTCCTCACTTTGCCTTCCATCCCTGGGGTCATTTTGTATAAGCAGCCATATATTTTAACAACCACTGAACAAGGGTGTTAGTTAGCATTTGTCTCTGAACATCTTACCTGTGCTGGTTGCTGGCAAACCTTTTCCTGCTTGTACTTTCTCATCATTCTTATGCTGCCAGAGTTTAATAATGTTCAGTGAGATCGAGAGATACAGTCAGCAGTGCTCAGCAGCACTGAGCATAACAAGTGATTAACCCAGGGCACAGATCTTTTGGTAATGGAAGTTGTGTAAAAACTTACGTAATTTGTTTATGGAAAGATGTTGACTTGGCAGCATGTGATTACAACACTTGCTATCACTCAACAACAAAGAACCTCTGCCTACAAGAAACATCAGAGAATTAATTAAAAGAAAGAAAACAAGTGATTCTGTTTGGTCAGAATGGAGCTTTTGGGACATTACTGCAATAAAAATCAGGAAGCCAAAAAATCAATAGCTCTAGTAAAATATTTTTGAAAAATTTTGTATTTCTGAGTAAGACAGTTTTAAACCCTTCTCACTGGGCATTACTCTTGGGAAATGTAATTAGCTCTAGACTGCTGCCTAATGTTTACATGAAGTTTAACCATGCTGGCTTCAGCCAGAATTTCTATCAGTACTCCTTGTTTGGCCTGTTTTTTTTAATGTAGATTCACAACTGACAGCCTTCTCCCTATTGCAATTCTTTTTCCTCACTGAAAAATTTTCCTCCAAGGCCAATTCCCTTTGAAAATCTAGTTCTTCCTTCAGGTCTGTGGGAGCAGCAAGGGTGACAAGCACAGAGTCAGTTTACTAAAGGAGTAACTTATTATTCCCTTCCCACTTTAAATTCCTCCTGCTTCCCTTGATATATACTGGTCACATGGACAGCATGAGGAAAAAGTAAGGGCGAAGGGTAACATTTGGAAGCAGGCAATGAACAAGGAATTTATCATGCAGTATAAAGTAATGCTACCTACCACTTTTTAAAACTTGCCTACAAAGATCAATAATAAAATGTGGAATTAGTGATAAATGCTTATATTCTGCACACTGGAAGGCAAGGATTACATCACACTAGAATTAAAAAAAGAGCCAGAACATTCAGCAGTTAGATTTGTTCATTCTGAAAGGTAGTATCACAAAGTGGGGAAGTAAAAATTCTAGTTGAGAGTTGACATTTTGCCCTCTATTTAACAAATGGCCAAGATACATCACATCAGCTTGAAAACCTATTTGGAACAAAGTGAAGGACTGTCCTGGGGTGACAACTCAAATTTCACCATGGAACTCACCATGACTTGGGAAGAAGCCAGAAGAAGGTTCTCCAGGAAAGTGTGAGTCTTGTGTACACATCCATTCTAAAACAAGTCAGGCAAACAATAATGTTATCATTTTTTTCACATCTTTAATACACTTCCTAATTAATGACTCTCTAAGACCCCAAAAGGCTAAATTAGAACGCTGCAATTCAATTTTCTTAAAAGATGGTTTAAATTAAATACTTACATAGGAAGAAGTCTCAAGTCAAGGATAAGGCTGGTTGTGACATGATCTCTTTGCCAAGTTGTTGAAGTTTTACCCCTATAGACAGAGGCAGAAAAGCCATCATCTCACTCCACATTCCTTGTTGGACATTACTAGAGCAGGTTAGACTGAGTCTCGGACAGAAGTGGAAGAACAGGTTACCTGACTGCAGAGGTACACAGAGAAAGGATCAACAGAGCTTCTGGCTTTTCAGATAAAAGGAACATAACCAGAGAGGCAAGTTTATGAAGGCTTATCTGCATTTCTAATTTGGAACTGATGGCTTTAATTTGGTTATTGAGGTTGGGGAACTGTGAGTTCAGGACAGAAAATTCTCTACATCTCTACCTTGCTTCTGGTTTAGGAAACCAATTAGTGGGCTTGAAAGACAGCTAAGGCTATCACAGCTGAAGAACAAAAATAAAGTAAGCTAGTTAGGAGTTTTTATCTTCCAAAAAGGCAGGACAAATAATAGAGTTTCACCATACAACAGAAGGCCTTTCACAGTGAAATATTTTCAGCTCACTTCTTTGGCAGCATGAACACAAACTGCAGCGTGTGGAACGAGTTGCAGTAAGCTGGTGAAAAAGGCAATTAGTGGGAGCTGAAAACTCCAGGGTATTTCCCTTCTTCCCACACATTATTTTAAGAAAGCACCACTACATGACACATAACTCCCCTTGCTACCTACTTTAATCTATACTCAAGGAACGTTAAGCAGGTAATGCAGGGTAATGCTGCTCACCCAGCAGAAACTAAGTAAAGATGAAAGGGGAAGATCCATTCATTCTCTCTTCCAAAAAAAGAACCAGAGGATGCCAAAGAAAAGTAGCAGGTTTTAAGTTCAAAATATGTATTTGTCATGTAATGCCCAGGGAATCTTCCTGGCACAGAATGCTACTGGTTAGAAAAAAGATACATAATTACCTGTGTTCAAAAAAGAATTGGCAAAAAAAAGAAGCAACAAACAAACAAAAACCCCAACAACAACCAAAAAAGTGGGAAAATAAGAGGATTCTTCGTTTTTACCACATTAATGCCACTTGGAAAACTGAGTTTTTAGAGCTGAACAAAAAATTTCTAAATTGCTATCTTAGCCAGAAAACACAAAAAAAAATATCTCAGAAATAATGTTGGCAAACCTGCAGAAAAAAGTATTAGATGACTGTAAAATAAGATGTTGGTTTTGTTCACGAATACATGAAATGAAGTATTGCATACTGACTTGTCTTTTGTGTTGTTTAGGCTTTGTGATTAAACTGCTGAGACTTTACACATAGTAATATATTTAGCAAATATAGTAAATTTAGTGAAGAGATCAGCACATAGACAGCAAAAGGAGTCACTTATATATCCAAGGATAAATTCTCAATTTTATATAACACAAAATGCAATGAGATCTTTTTATCTGGCTGAACTACAGTAACTACTCTGCTATTCACATCAAATTCCATTTTATGTACTTCACTGGAAAACACTTGGCCTCAGACAGTCTAAAAATCTTTTGGAGAAACAGCATCTCTCAAAGGCCATGCTTACATGCCACGTGTGTTTTCCTTCTCTTAAACCATTTGCTGCAACCACTTGGATGGGCTGGCTACAGAAACCTATCTAGGATCTGCTTATGTTCTATTTTCACTTTGTTGTTGATGCTGTGTTTCTGTTCAGTCAAGATACAGTGAAGGAATTAGTGTGATTTCCTACAGAAGCAGCCACAGTGTTATGCCCTGGTGGAGTGTGTGCCTTGGCATGTTACACCAAAATTATGGAATAAGGAAGATGGCTCAAAGATGATCAGTTCCTACAGGTTTCTTACAAGACAGAGCAGAGAAGAAGGAAGACTGGGATAAGAATTTTTTCAAGTTCACTCATCCTTTTTTATCTTTTCAGGCAATTCTACAGCCAAACATGTCAACCCAGAGTCTGTCAATACTCTACAGAGGAGGGCTGGGAAAACAGAGGGAAATGTTCTTGCTGTTTATAGAGACAGCAGAATACTTTTGCAAATTTCAGTCAAAAATTACACATTTAATCAAGTCACATAATTTAAAAGATTTCTTCATCCTATTGCTTAGAGAATTTCTTGTTTTGGTTTTTTTTTTTCCACAGAAAATAAGTCTGTGCTCTGTTTCTTCTGAACTTTGTTCTCTTTTTTTCCCTACAGAAATCATCTCAGTCAGCTGCTTCTTTTGCTTTTCCATTGGACAGTGAACAGTCTGGCTTTCAGATGTGTTTTATATTCTGCTGAATGCTTTCTTCTCCACTGGGAAAGCATCCTAAACCTCTTCTTAAAACTTTGTTGCCTTTTCTTCTGATGTGAAGCACTACCACATAAGATGAAGAACTAGATATATTTTAAAATACGTGAAGGATACTTTTGTCCCTGGTATTATTACAAACTGTATTTTTGCAGTATGTAATTTCCTTATACATTTACTTCACTCACTCTCTTAATGGCAGTAAGATCACAATTACAAGCTTGAATTTCATCCACTTGTCTTACCTGGGCTGTTCATTCCTTGCAACTATCACTGTCTCTGACAAAACACTGGCTTGTACACCTGTGTACAGCCTAAAATCAATAAATGTTCCATTTACTTTCTGGGTAAGAGCTCATTTATCTTCTACTAAGATCTTGCCCATTGCTCTTGTATGAAAAGGTTTGCTTTTCTTAAATGGTGCTGGTGACATCCTCCTAATCAAGTTGCTCATGGTTAGCCAGTGTTTGCAAATTTGTGGAAGTCAAAGTAACACAGCAGAATGTTTGGGTGCTTTCCAGAGTGTGTGGCTTTTTGTTCCTTGTCCCAGACCTGACAGCTCTGCATGTTGTTTTTGTGAAGTCAAGACGTTAAGCTTTACTTCCCTTTACCCCCACATCTCTTTTCTGGGCTTTTGCAGTTGCCCCAATGTCAGAACATTGTTCTCCTCTCAGTTCTTCACTTGTGATTGCCTTTCCCTGTCAAACCCCCATGCTTTCTTAAAGGTTAATTCTGATTTCCTGAAGTCTCTCTTTTGACATTTTCCCTTAAAGCCCATCACAGGAACTGATCAGGATCTCATGCAGTCCCTTAAAAATTCACAAATCGTCTCTTTAGCCTCAGAAGAGAAACACGATTTTCTGTAGGATACTTTTCTTAGTCTATTCTGTTTAAAACATCTCTCATATGAGAGTCACTTTTATCTCAAATGCAGAACTCACTCCTCAAATTTCTGTGATGCAGAATATCAATTAGTCATCTGTGTCTGAGTTAACCATAAGATATTATAAATATGAGTTCTCTGTTGTCATAAAAATGAGGCTGTATTCTGTTTGTTTTCCTTGTTACTGGCTCTCACAACTCTTAGTACTGTTTGAGCACATTCCCACACCATCCACAGTTCCAGGTATTTCAGAGAGGCAAATTGCCAACAGTGGTTCCTTAGTTCAGTACTGTAAGTGCTCAACAATCACTGAGAGCCAAGTAATTTATCAGAGAGCCATTTATTTCAAGGTGCAAGCTCTGACCTCTTAATTTCACACATCTTTACTCCATGCAACTGCCTCTTTACCATCAAAATATCTTATAGGTATGATTATTGCAGACATGGGAAAAACAAGGCAGTCCATGGAAGATTTGTGAGGAGAAAGAGGATTCATAAGGGACTACTTGAAGGAGAAAACATGAAAACAAAGTTAGGTCCAGAAGGGAGCAATAACCTGACAAAGGAAAGAAAGAAGTGTAAACAAGAGGCTCACTTAGTTTTGCTTCACAGCCCCCAATGTACCATGGACCATTCAAGAAAAATGTCACAGAAAAGTCTAAGTATTGCCCTGAAACATGCACCAGTCTTAAGAGAAAAGAGGATTTTTTTTTTCCTTTAAAACCCAAGAAGCAGTATGAAGAGGCTCTTCACATCCCCTGGTCACCAGCATGAATTCCAGCTGATAAACTTAATTTGACCTAATGATGTGAAATAAAAGTCATACTTTCTTTTACAGCCCTATAAATGACAAAAATTAAGTCACTTGACTTATGTTCCCTACACTAGGTAATACCAGGGCATTATTGAAAGAAAATTAATGAGACAGCAAAAATATGAGGATTTTAATCCTCCTAAAGAAAGGACCCACATGATAATGTGAACAGAGATTGCATTGAACTTTTGGTCTGGATTTTGGATGTTATTTCTTGCTTTACCTCCTGTGTGTCTGATGGAGCATTACCAGCTCTTCCAGATTTGTACAGCCAAGTGATTTGAGCCTCTGGGGGAGGAGCTATTCATCTTCCTGACAATGTCAAGCTTTTTTCTTTTCCTTGGTAGCCCCCATATGATGATTAATTTTATGTTCCCTGCTATTTCTCCAATTAACACAGAAATTAATTACATATATTTTAGTCTTAGGACCAAGTGTACGCTCTCTCCTCCTGGAATCATTCTACATTCACTAGTCTTTGTAATTTCCCTGCTCAGTTTGGCATTTAACAAACAATAAGCACAGGATGAGATGACCTTAAAACATGATTGAACTCAGCATGCAGCCCATAAGAAATGTGGGTGCATGTGTGTACTGAGGGATTTCAAAAGCTTTGAAGCAGTTTGTTTAGATGCTGGCAGCATAAAGTTCTTGTTTTGAAAATACTTTTTTTCGTTACTATTATGAATTCCAAGGAGCTCTTTGGTTTTCCACTTTTCAGTTGGAATCCTACTCATATTCACATTAATTTGATTTAAAGTTGACATAAAATAAAGGAAAAACCTTGAACAGAATTCATATTCCCTTTAACTAAGCACCAAAAATAAGAAGGATGAAGTTGAACAAAATATTTCATTTTGGACCAAAATAATTTCTAATTTTTTTCTTTCCAGCAGCCCTTCTTCTCAGCTCCAGGGGTTTTGAGCGGTGTCACACCAAATCAATGCCTCTATTTATCCAGCATTACCTGATTTCCTGAGTGTGCCCCTACTTGGGTGCTTCCCAGTTTCCTTTGTCAGCCTGCCAGGGTGGACTGGTGGATCTGGTCCTGGGGAGCCCACTTTGCTTTCCTAGGACAGCTACAGAGTTCCTCTTGGACCAGATTTGGTGTGGTGAAGGGCGTTGGAGAAGAGAAACCTTATAAACATAAAAGGTCAGCAAAAGATTCTGAAAATATGGAACCTATAATAAAAGTAGAAATGAAAGCTAGCTTTGAGATTTAGGATACTGTGTTACTCTATAACCCAAGAACAATAGCCTAGCCAGCTGAAGGAGAATCCTCTGGATTAATTGATACCCTTCTGCTGATGGAGAAACCAAAGGTCAAAATAGAGATGGAAGTCAGTTTTGAGATATAAGTCACTGATGTTGATTGGCAAAACCCCTTGGATTTATGTTATGTGTTGGTTGGTTAGTGTAAACTAGAATATTCATTATAGAAAGAGGTATAATGTATTGTAACAAGAACCTCTCTCCCTTAATTCTCCACTCTCTCTCTCTTGATTTCCTATCTCTTCTCTCCCACCTATCACCTCACTCATTCCTCTTAGCTCCCTCATCTCTATGCCCCATGTTCTCATGCTCAGCTCTCTCTCTCTCTCCACTCTCTCTATCTCTGAGCACGTTTTAGGCTGAGACTGGCAGCTTTAAACAGAGCTCTGTCTATCTTAATAATAAATCGTTTATCCCCTGAGCAGCCTGATGTGTTTAGAGACACACCACAGAATTCCTACAGAAGGGGAACAGGAGGGGACAGGGAAGGAACAGGACACATTTTTTTCCCAGCAAAATGGGGGTAGGGCAGCTGGTAGTTGCTCACTTCAGCCTCCATTTATCTCCCCATATAAATCCCTCAGATTCTGAGGGAACAGAGATGAACCATCTGCCTGCTCCTTGCAAGTGTCCTTCATCAGGCTTGTCTTCTCCAGGACACAGCAAGGGGAGATTTTGTGGGGTGATACAAGCATCCCCACAGCTAAGCCTTCTGGCTAGGGAGCAGTTAGCTCACAAGCTGAAACTTTCAGTGCTGCACTTACAGAAGACAAAACAGGAATTTTACCTTGCCAGTGGTGCTTCACTCATCCACCTCCTCCGTGGACCAGCACAATCAGGCACCTAAAAGAGACGCCCTATAAAGGTCAAACAAAATTTCAGTGGAAGACTTGGGGATACATTAAAGTGGTTGCTGATGGCAGAGTTTTCTGAAGGGTGAATCATGGGCACAGAATTCACCATATATGATAAAACCCCAACTTTTTAAAATGCACCTTTCATCCAGAAAGTGAGTTCGTACAACCTGAGTTAAGGGGTAACCTAAAGATACACCTGAAGAGTTATGCCACAAAACTGCTCAAACTCTTCTGTGCCAAGAATGTGATCATTTTCCAAACGGATTGAGACAACAGCCAATTCCTTTGGATTATCCAATTCAAGTTTTCACTAACTGGAGCTATTTAGCTGTGCTATCAATTTTTTAAAACTAGCATGTGGAAAAGCATATTAAAAACTAACTACTCCCAAAGTCACCATTATTGTCCAAAATATGTTTTGTTTAGGAAATTTAATCAGGCTTTGTTCACAACACATGGGACCAAATTTGCTCTTTCTGCAATGCTGAGAGCTCCTTTGCCCGTAAAGTACAATGAAGGAAGAATTGCACATCAAATTGCAACTAGATAAGGCATTTCTTGTGATGAGAAAACGTGACAGAATTTGGCGGATCATTGGATTTTAACATCACTACTCTTATAGAAAATGGCATGTTGGGCTTTCATAACCATGAAGATTCCGTGCTCATTTGAGCCATCACATCTCTCACAGCGTGCTTGTTCCCTGACATTTATGCTGGTAGCTGTCTCTCAGCAGCCCCCTCATTACAAATCTTTAATGCTACTTTTTGTGTCATTTAATTTTCCTGTGAAGGCCTTCTGCTCACTGCTTTGCCACACTATTCTGCTCACAGTTTCTGACGAAACTGCATCCAGGACAATATCAAACACAGAACAAAATGGAGAGGGGGAAAGCATTTACCCCTTCAAAATTCACTGAAATTTGCTGAAACACAGATAAGGATATTTTGATAAAGTATATCCTCAGAAAAAAATAGTTTTTCTCAAGTGAGTTGAGGTGTCAGACAAATAAAAATCTTGACATTATATCTTGGAATACAAAACACTGTAACTCCCATTTCAGGATGCAGTTGTTGAAAATATTCTGTACATGAATAACAACCCCTGCAAATACTTGACCCTTGGAGAGGTCATTAACTGGCAGCCTCTGAATGAAACCAGGAGGCTGTAAGCAGTTTTTGGCACAGTTGATAAAAGGGACAGCTTTGAGCTGTTGGCTACTTTTTTTCAACTTTCCCCAACTGATATTGTAATTGCAAGGAATTTTTTTGAGAATGTGGGACTAATCAAAAGAGGGAAGTTATGAGGAGAATGCAAATGAGGAGGAACAATTTAGCAGCAGAAAATAGAAATCTCAAAGGGAATGCAAACAGATGGACTTCAGGGGAAAAAAATTAAATTATATTTTAGGAGTATTACTGATGCCTGATGAGGAAAAGGGTTAATTAGTAGATAAGGGAAGAATTTTGCAAAACTGCTTTGGCTGAAGAATAGAAAACTTCAACAGAAGCAATTGAGAGATAAACAGACCACATCCCCCTTGAAAGGTGAAACAGCAAAGCGTCCAGAGATGTCAGGAGCTGAGAGGCTCTTACTCTAGAGCTGATACCAACAGTCAGCCCGGGCAGCACGGCTTCTCTGCATGACAAAGCAGCTTCTCTAAGAGCTGTCTGAGGGATACAGAGAACAGAGCTGCTAATGTAACAAACTCAGCATGTTTGCATTTTCTGTAAAATCCATTAGAAAACTTTACAAGTCAGAAGCAAAGACATCTCCATCCTCCCCAACTGTGTATCCCTGGTTATCAGTAGGTCAGTTTTGTTGGCAAGGTGATGTGCCAGACAGATCTGTTCACTGACTAAGGGTGTTTCCATCCCAAAACCTCTTGGTGATAATTCATGGCTCGTGTATTTTGCTGGGGGAACCAGGACATAGGACCAACAAGTGAGAGGGATGCCACAGAGCAATTCTCGCAACCTATTGTGCCCCTTTAGCCACAAATAACTTTCTGTGTGAAAGCCCGACAACATTCACCTTTACCTGCCCTGTACGAGGGAAGAATCTTGAATGAAAAAAGAACGTATTGAAAACCCACAAAACCCGCCGCGCCCTGGCTTCCCGCCCGGAGCCTGCTGCTGTTCAGCAGCGAAATTCCCGAGGCAGGGCGCACGGGTTGCTGCCAGGGTCCAGGAGAGCAGTCATTACGAGCTTGAGCAGCAGCACCGCGGTGGGTTCGGGAGGCTCCCGACTCCCAAGTCCCGGCTCCCGGCTCCGGTTCCCCTCGCCCGGCATCGGGCAGGAGCGGCCGGCGGGGAGAGCCCCGAGCCCGCCGGCGCTGCGGGGGCCTCTGGGCGGAGGATGTTCAGCAGCATCCATCCTCCTTCTCCAGCTTCTTGCACGTCTACTGCTCCTGCAGAGGAAATAATAAGCTCCCCGATGAAACTGGCCGGCAGGACCTAAATCTAGGAAATAATGCAGGAAGGAAAACTAGAAAAATCTGGCGTCTAAATCTTGGAGGGTATTTTTTGTTTGTACAAAAAATGGGTTTTTTTTGGTGTTCTTTTGGTGGTTTTGGTTGGTTGGTTGGGGTTTTTTTGTTGGTTTTGGTTGGTTGGTTTTTTGTTTTGTTTTTATTTTTGTTTTTAATAGAAAAGCAATAGTGCAATATAACTTCATTAGCAACTGGAGATCAGAGGTGTCTCGGCTTGTTTCCAAGTGCTTCTTGGCTGTAGAAATGAAACATTTACAGAATTTATTAGCCTACTATTAAGTCTTCAAGTTTGCAACAAACCTTTATTCTCTCCACTGTCTATCCAAAACCTGCCAAAAAGTCTTTGAGTACACATCCAATGAGGTCCCAGAAATAAATCCTATTTTCTATTTTTTTGCACAATGTGGAAGGTTGAACATACTGCTTGCCAGGTGTTGTAGATAATTTCCTGTTGTGTCTCTATAAACACCACACCGATTCTGCTAAAGAGACTGCATCGCTCACTGTTAACACCGTTCTTTTTCCTTTGTTAAACAGTATTTCCTGTTGCACAGTAATTTGGGCTCTTTCACAGATCTCATCACTCAATACTTAATCACTCAATACTGCATGAGAACACCATCTTTTCTCCTTCATCTCCTCCCTTGAGGAGGTCTTACCCTCCATGCCTCCTGTACTGCCACTCACAACTCACAAAGCTGACTCTACCTCAGGCTCCTTCCATGCAACAAAGCCTGCATTTGCATCACTGCCCCTCTTCCTGCTGCTGGCCCCTCTCCTGCTGGCTGACCTTTACAGGCAGGCACAGCTGGTCACCCTGATTTATTATTCCCTCACTAGCTGTGCTCACTCGGGTATATGGGGTTCTGCTGCAGAGGGGAGGCCGTGATGTTAAACTTCAGCTGGAGAGATGACATTTAGCAGAGGCCACACGCCTCAAAACATGCCACATCCTTCTGTTACCACCTGATGTTACATCCCTGTCTGGGCTCCTGGTTTGGTGATGCTTTCCTTCATGCAGCCAGGCACAGCATTCTCATTTCTCTGAGATGCTGTTAGATACTTTTCTGTTTAAATTAATAGAGTAACTAGTTTGCAGATGACTAAGGGGCTACAAACTCTTAGTTACTTCAGGAATTCTTTTTTGCTTCCTCAGACAAGAACTTTGAATCGTTCCATTGAAAGGAAGGAGGTACTAAAAGGCTACTGAACGTCTGTTTGAATGCCTCATTGAACTGGAGATCTGAGCCTGTTCTGTTGAGCAGGTGTACTACATCATAGCTGTGCTAATGGGCACTTTTGGTAGTGATGCCTTGAACCATGGAAAAATGCTAAGCCTGGCCTGGATGTACTTTAGGGCTCCAGCTGCAGCATTTTCACATGGCAAATGAAGACGCTAATTTAAAAAGAAGCATCCATTTAGGAGTCGGAGATCAGTTTTCTGATTAATTCTAAGAAAATCTCTCCATTGTCTCTTTAGTATCTTTTCCCACCTGAAGAGAGTCCTCTGGAGAACAGAAAACCAAACTCCAAACAAACTAGAAAAGTTCCAAAAGACAACACCTGTGAAGAAATATTTGATGAATTGGGTGGGTTTGATGTAGAGAAGAGAAAACAAGAAGAAAACTTTCAACTGTGTAGATTCCTTGACAGGTTTAATCTTTCTAAAAATAATTCACAAGCAGCAACTCAGACCACATCTCAGACAGGATTCAGACAAGATGTTGATCATGCAGAGGACACCCTGATCCTCCACCTTATTCCCAAACTCCATTCATCTTACGTACACATTAATATACAGAAACTTTAGATGTTCTACAGATGGTTCACTATTTTTTTCTTTGTCGACACTGTTACCATACTATTCTATCTGCTCTCTCAGTTTTAAGCCCGTGTTCAGCTTGCTTCAGAGAGGAGGAAAATAACCTATTCTCCATGTCCCTAGGGAATCAAAGAAGAACCAAGTAAATTGCAGTAATGCAGATGTAGGATAGGCAATCTGAAAATCTTACTAATACTTATGGCTAAGAATAGAGGAGAATAGTTCACCCAAGCAAACTATGGAGTCTTCTTCCCCTCATGTGTTTCAAAGCAGGCTACAAAAATATCTGTCAGAACTGAGAGCTCCTGCACATTGCCTTAGGCTTGGGATGATGCCTAGGATGATGACAAGTACCCTGTGTGCTGTGTCTGCTGAAAGGCAAGGTAAGGAATAAAACATCTTTGGTGAAAAGAAAAAGCACTGTGTAAATGGTGCTGTGTAAATGGTCACACTAAAGAGAAGAATTCAATTTACAGCACTGTCATTCTACTTATCAGGAACACTGAATTTGCTTAAACATACAATGTCTAGCATAGTAATTCCCTAAATTTATAAATTAACCGGTTGAGATGCCATTGCTTTAATATCTGTGTTGGAAACTGATTTCCACCATGACAGATATAACTAGAGCTCTATAGCAACTTTTCCTTTACTTTTGTTTGATTTTTTATAATGTATTTTTAAATAAAAGGAAAATTATATGCAATAAGGTATTAAAGTAAAAGGAGAAAAAAGCTATTGTAAATCAGAACATCATGTCTCTTTTTAACCATAAGAGATCAAAAGAAGTTAAGTGAGAGTGTTACAAACATCAAAAAATGAAAACATGGAATAACAATGAAAAAGATCAATGAGACCTAAAATATATCTTTTTAAACCTGTACAGCACTGGTAATCATTTCAGTACTGACGTGACTTTTGTTGCCTTCTAATAAACACAAAAATCTGGGTTAAGGTGTGATAAAATAATATCAAGGATATAAAGGAGAAGCAGCAGTGCATTTTACACCAAATAATGGTGATTGTGTCTCTACTGAGAAGCAGAGAATTAGTGACCCTCTGTTTTGCTGCACCATGTGAAATTCAATCCAACCAGATGATTCCATCTGAACCTGGAACTAGTTTCTTCTAGATGACTATAAGTGCAAGTATCCAAATACCCCTCCAAAGTGCCTGAAGATAATACAAGTAATGGGAGGTGGCTCTAAATTGCTTGAACTGTGAGTGAGCCAACTCCTTTTAAGGATTTATTTCCTGGAAGAGGCTCCAGATTTATATTCAATTAAAGCAAGAATGAAACAACTTTTGCTGTACTTGCTCTTCAGAGACTCCTCTTCTTCCTCAAACTGAAGCTATTGGGCATGTGACTTCATTTAAAAAAAATTAAACACTTTCAGGTCATCTGTGTTTTTCTGCATAGCAAGCAGCCTTATGTAATCCTGTTCTGCTGACCTCTCTCCTGCTGCAAGGCCTGTCTGCAGAGTGATTGCGTGAGGAGGAAATGGCAAGAGGCCTTTTGGAATACTCTCTCCCCTAGCACTGTTATAAATCAGCCCAACTCCTACACTTCTGGGCACTGCATCCGTTGTTGTGTCTGACATAAGGCTACCCCCCACCTCCCCACAAGCCCTAAAGCACATGTCCTGATCTTGCCTTCTCAGCAGAGGATTTGTGGGAGGGGATGAGAAATTCCAAAATACGAATTCCTTTGGGAATCAGCGTCATTCAGTGTTGGTGATGTGTCCCCTTGGCTTATCGGATGCACATCCCATTGCACGTCATCCTAAACTTTACCACAGTTAGTCATGAAGTTAATCCAGAACTGGGAGAAGGGCAGTGGCTGCATTGTTGGAAGAACAGCTAAATGAGAACATATGTGCTACTGAGAAACAGCTACAGATACGTCCTCAGTCCTAACTACCTTGTGAGACAACGCTGACACAGCCTCAAAACTATTGATTTCCTGTCTTGGTGATAAACTTCAGTACCCTGCTTAAGAAATCTGAGGCTAGAATGAATTTCTCCATGCCTTCTCAACCCTCTTACCAGTTTTCTAAAGGAATATTTTCTGGTTTGTTTAAGCTAAAATTGAGAAAAAATAAATATATATATATGTGAAAGTGCTATTACCTACCTTATGCTGTAACACAGTATATGTCCGTCCTTCCTACAGCATTTCCTTGGATATTCTTCAACAGTGCCTGTGATCTAAGCATGTGGCAATTTAATTTGCAGCAGCAAAGCCAGAAAAAAAGCAGGACAAGTGTTTTCTGTTCCTTAGTTTACCTATCTTTGAGACAGGCACATTGAAGACCTTTCACATGAAATTCATTCTGACAATTGAAGACTAATCAGTGTTTGGTTCCATTTGGGAAAGATATTAGTTCTTCACAGAGGCCCTACACTTGTATGAGAGTTTGAGCTACAGTCATGTTTTTGCCAAAAAGGCAGATAAAAAGCAGTGTTTTATTCTGTAAATAACAAACTGTTTGCAGACTTGTACTGTCTATAACACTTGGATGGAAAGCAGCACCAGCCTGCAACATCAGCAATGATCTATTTTGCCATCTTGACTGTGGCCTTACTCCTATTGGTATTATATGGATAAAAAAATTTTAAAAGTAACATTTTTCTGTCAGTGTAAGCAGCTGATTTTAAGTAAAAGCCTGTAGGACAGTGGGCAAAACAAATCTCTCAGTACAGAATGATGGGCAGGTTCCCCACCAGAAATGGCTTCATTTTGGTACTGTTGAAAGGATTCTTAGCACTGCTGCAGCCAGGGCTGGAGGACAGCCAACAGGATGGTGGGCTGTACACCAGATACACTAGATGGATTTATGCCAGAGCACCCTCAGGTTCTGGGGACGGTGAGGTTGCTTTCTGTCACCTTCTGTCCATTAAGAGGACACTATTTCTGTGCACTGCCACCCCTTCACTTCCAGCGGTCTGAAACTGCAACCAACAGGCCAATAATTAAACACTTGGTTGCCTGACCTTTCTTTGTCCCCAGTAGGATACTTCAAAGGGCAGCAGGCAATGTTTCCTTGCTGATTGATTACTCAGGAGGTAAAATACTCTGTAGGAGAGGATTTGGAACAAATTCCCCTTCACATGGGAAAAGTTAGAAGATGAGAAAGAGTGTAAGAAGTCCTAGAGGAAGAATGATGGGGAAAATAACTACCACAGGTAGCCCACACAGGTCATATTCTACTCTTGCTTTACCTGCAGACTTACCAAAAAGTGGCATTTTGTGAGTTTTGCTCCACAACAAGGGGAAGATGGCCACCCAAATGCCCACGGGCTAAAATTAACAAGAAGTCTCAAAATGCCATCTCAGTGTTTCCATTTCCTGTCAGTAAACCCAAAAAGCAGCACTGTAGCCATCCTCTCTTTCTGTTTGCTAATCTTTGCTGGTAGGAATACAAATAACAATTTTTGAAATAAAAGCTGAAGTTTAAACATAGCCATGAAACATTAGAATCGTGAGCCTATAAAACAGCTTTTACACATTGTCTCTTAGTATGTACCTGCACAAAACCCAGACTTGTGATCCAGCCTGTGTACCTGGAAGAGTTAAGCTTTTCCCTGTTTCTTAGCCCATTCCAAATGACATTTGCTATTTTTTCATAGCAAATTGCATGGCTACAACTAAGATAGAAGATATTAAGTACCACAATAACTACATAGGAATATGGCCATTTCTCCTTGATGTGGAATCTTTAAACTGAATCTGAAGGCCTTCCTGATGATTCACTACATCTCCAGTACAAAAACATGGGCTTTATAAAAGAAATTTTGAAAAAGAAACAGTATTTTTTAAGAAGTCATGTTAGATAATTATAATTTCTGAAGATGAAATCTATTACTCTTCCTCAGGATAATTATTGTGGATTGATAGCTTTGTAATTAAAGGCAGAATTTGATTTTACAACTAAAATACCACATTATCAACCACACAAAAGGAGAAGCAACACTAAATTTTTAAGTTCAGTCTTATCATCTCTGTTTCTGTTTTTGTGTGCCGACCACCACATAACTAACAGACAAAGCACTAATGGCATTAACAAAATTATCTGGAAAAATAATGATTTTTTTTCCTGGTATATGTTACGTAGGCTTTTTCCTCAGAACTGGTTTTTTGGCAAATATTCTAGCATCTGTGATCTTTTAGGTAATCATAGGATGGAAGTGCTTATCTGAGAGATGAGATTTCTTTCTTTGTACTCTTAGCTGAAATGAATAATACCTTAATCCCTTGGCTACTTCATTTGTAACTACTTGGTAATTGTGAAAGGGTACATTCCTGCTGAAGGATTAATTTAGTTCCTGCATGAGAATTTTCAGCACATACCACATATACAGCAGCCCTTCTCAAAAGAATGTGACTCAGTTTCATTTAACACATTAGGAATGTGCACCTTCTCTTATGATTCATTTCTGAGAACTGAGTACAAGCAAATAGCATTTCCACTGCCCTTGCTAATTCCAATAGTATCTCTCCTGAAACTGCAAGTGAAGGAATGTTCATTTTCAGACTACTGCCTATAATACCAAAGATGAATAAAATTGCAGGTTTTCATAAACTGCCAGAGATAAATAACATTATATATTTACCTTAAAATAGGCCATCATTGCACATTTCCAGCCAAACTTCCCTGTGAAATCAGGTGAAAAATAGCTGATTTCTCAACACATATTTTCATTGCCTTTTTTTCTGACCATTCAAAATCTCTGAAGATATATATGAAAGAATAAAAGGCTGTACAAATTGCTGATCCCTTTCATATTAGTCTGAAGGGAGGAGATACAAATAAACATCAGAAAAACACACAAGAAGTTACCATTTTTCAAGATGCCTGAGGCTAACAAATTCTGGAAAGATGCAAGGTCATGTCACCAGGCAGAGTATTGAACCAATTAGAAAATGACTCACTAAAATTTAATGTAAGCCTTGTTCAAATCTGCACTGAAATTTAAATATATAGTGGAAAAGTCACGTACTGCCATTCATTGTGCAATGCTCTGTACTTACAGAATTCTCCAGGACTGGCATGCCTGAGCCATAAGTAACATATTACTCCAGCTCTAGACTGTGCAACATCAGGAGCTAAAGACAGACAAATGTAGCAGAGAGTTTTGCTGAAAGTTGAAATAATTCTGTAAACTAAATTTTTATCTGAGCTTCAGGTTGTGACACTAGTTTCTGTTTCTACCAGTGCTTGACCGGCTCCATGGAACTTTGAGGCAGTATATGTATTTATGAATAGTATTTTGATGCATTTTTGAACTCAGCACCTCTATTTTGTAGCATTCAGTTACAAATGCTAGTAAAATTATTGACATTTTTATGATTTCAGCTAGCATTGCAACTTTCATAAATAACTGGTTTCTGATACCAAGCTGATGCACTCATGAAATGCCTAAAACAAATTTACTTATCTTAAACTGTGATGGTTAGATACTTAAATTTGCTGTTGAATCATCATATCTTATTTGCATATGCTGCATCAAAGGTTAATAATACTTTTTCAGTTGAGTAGATGTATTGGAGATTGGTGCCAATAATTCAGAGGTAACTGATGTGTCTGCTTGCAAATTCATAAATTTCATATAGATCTTGTCTGTTGTAATGGAACTCATACTTCTGCCCATGATCATTTGTATGCAGTGACATTTGTGATTCAATTTAAAAAATCAAACTTCAAGCAGCAATGCAGTTTAGTTTCTTTGGCATGATAATTGGACAGTATATTATTAAACATTAGGGTCCATTCCCATTCTCCTTCAGCTCAGTTCTCAGCAATGCAATCTATACTTATATGATGCTAAAAAAATTATTGACACCAACTGCATCTATCTGTTGCACAATGAGATGCTGAAAAGGCAAACAGACTCATGGGTGATGCAGAGAGTGGAGCTCTTGAGACACAGTTCTGGATCTCAGGTTTTCCTGTTCTGTTTAAATGACTTATATCAGCTGTGTTTCAGATAACTGCCTGTAAGACAATATTAACTCTGTTTGTCTTATGTGTAAAGGTAGAGATAGGGACCACTCATCCTGCTGATTATACAAACTGTCCAACACAGCAGGTCTCAATCTTATTTGGAGCCTCCAAACATGATGGATATCAATACAGTGAAAGGCAGTAGGGAATTCTGTATTGATTCACTCATTAAAACCTTTCCAATGTTTGTAACAAGAAGCCTGTTGACAGCGACTAGAAGCATCCCAGACTCTGAAACTCTTCCATATATTATTTTTTTGCTGTGGTATTTATATCCTGCTTCCTGTTTGATGACAGTCTAGTCTCAAGAATTTCCTCTCCACAGCCCTGTTTTCAAATCACAAGGCTGCCCCATACATTTGCTGTCCATTGTGTGACATGATACTGAATTCTGGGATGATCTTGGAGAGAGGAGCATTAAATAAATTTCTCCTTGAGGAGAATTGTTTAGTTTGATTTGTTTTTTTAGTTTGGGTTTTTATTTGTTGGTTTATTTTGGTTTGGTTTGGTTTTTTTACCTGAGATAATTCCTTTTTTTGCCCATGTTAGGGCTTGTTTAAGGTTGGAAATGTGAGAGACAAAATTCAAAAACATACTTTTTAGGCTAAATTTACAAGTAAAGTGGATAAAGTCATCACTGAGAATGCAAATTTATTTCAAGGCCATAGAGGAATTTTTGAGTATATTAGTGTAATGTAGGGTATGAGTACAAACTTCACACATTTTTGGAAATTTCCTCACCTCTGAATTTTGAAGAGTATGTTTTCCTATATTTCTCTTGAGGAATATGGTTTCTTTTGATTTCTCTCAGTCTGCATTCCATATGGTGACACTAAATGCTGCATCCTGTCCTCAGCAGCTGCAAAGCTGATGGGTGTTGAAGGAACTAGCCACCTTCAGTTCTTGCTCCTCGCTGTGCCAAAAACAGCCCCACACCTACAAGTTTTCAAGACAGCAGAAGTGGCATGAGCTGGAATATCTGATAACAGATCTGGTCAGAGGCATTCTGGGTGTGAAGACTTCTGGTCAGAAGATGCTAAATAATATCTCAAGGGAAAATATAAAATTTTTGCAGTAACACCAAAGAAATGTTGAATGTGACAATGTTTTTTTTTTCAAATAGCTAGCTCAAATATGGAGTCAAAAGTTTCATTTCCTCACTGGGAGACTCTTTGTGTCGGGTACATATATCTTGAATCACTAAAATCCCTCAGCCTGTAATTAATTAGCTCAAGTAGCTTTGATGTTTACAGAGAGAGAAGCAGTGGAGATTGCCTGCAAGGCTCAACACTCTCAGTAGCTTACACCCTCTTCTGACAGGCAAGGGTTTAATAGCACTACACACTGCAAAACAGCTCAGCCAGGGTTGTACCTCGATTTTTGTTTGCCTGCTGTGGAAGGTGGAAGTTCTCTGAATGTGAGTGTTTGGGCATCTGATCAACTTTTGTAAACATGAGGATGAGGTGGGGGAGATTTGACATGGAGAATTTGCCCCTTGTTGGAGAGGGCTGGAGTCAGAACTTCCTGTGCTCGTGGGATTGCTTCCACTTTGGTGTGTGAATGTTCCAGGTATTGCAGATTACAAACAGTAGTTGCTGAGATGAAAAGAAAATTACTGATGCATGGAAGAGTGAGAGCAGGTGGAGGGCTCCTTCCTGAATAGAAAGAAAGAGAAAAAAAAGAGAAAAAAAAATGACAGAGCAGTATATCACAAATATACCACAGAAAAGTGATTCTGTGTTTTGCAAGGTTAGCAATGTCAGACTGTGCACTTCAGATCATTTTTACTCAAACCATGTGTGCTGTTCAATGTGTGCTTTACGTGTGTTAAATTACAGGGGTTATCTCTTCTCCATAGGGGTTATCAATAGGGGTTATCCAATCCTTCAGGTTAATTCTTCACTTAGTCATCTACTGATATAGAGCAAATGCCAAATACTTTAAAGGAAATGGCAAAAGTAGGAATCAGCTCATACTATTCCTATTGTGCACTAGGATTGTTTTTTATAGTTCCTGCTACGTAAACATTTCCAAATTGGCTTGTGGCCCAGAGACAAGAGAAACACAAAACATTTTCTCTGGTATCTTTGTCATGTTTATTTTCCTTCCCTATTTAAATTATTTTTGCCCTAAGGTTACAAAGTAGCAGATGCTTTTCAAGCTCTCCAATACTATAGTAAAAATCACTCAACTTTTTAAAATAGAAAAATGCTATAAAAGCTAAATATTTCTAGAGTTTACATAAGAAATCATAGTCTAAATCAGAAAACTCAAGGAAAAGAGGATAACAAAACACTTAAAGCTTAAAAAGATACTGTTGAAACACATGATAAGGAGATGTGATTTATCAAGGAAATTTGAGAAAACTGATCTGTTTCTCAGTATTACACAAAATTAAGAAAATGCTAAGTTTGTTTATCTAGTAACTTTGTAAGAAATATTCACTTATGTCTTGCTATTGTATCCAATATCTATTCAACTCAAGCTCTGATTCTAGATATGCTTCTCTTAATTATATCATTTAGTTACATCTCCAGATGCTCAGTGACTGGATGCTTTTCCCAGTGAGCTACAACTACATCAGATGCCAACAACCAAGAGAATATTTTTCCTACAATGCTCACTGCCCTGAGGTTTGAACGATATGATTAAAAATAGTGAGAATTTTGCCAGTGATTCCAAGTGGTGTAAAAGGACATCAAACATTGAAATCTGCATAAATATTCCACTTCTAGTCAAAATATTCAATAACTTCATGCTGCTTTTTGTAGAGTTTCCTGTAAACATTTCTCTAAATTACAGCTTCTGGGGCTTTGTTGAACTAAAGTGAAAGGAATAACATTCAACAGAAGCAGGACAGCTAGAAAAATGCACAAACTATAACAATGGGTTTTGGCTGTGTTGCATTATGCACATAAATTTCCAGCCATACATATACCAGTTAATCAATCACCTACAGTCAAAAATGTCAGAGTATCATAAATGATACCCTACCATCAGCCACTGTTCAGGCAATTTCTTTTCACTCTATTATAACTTTTCATCTTGAGCCAATATTAAATTCCATTTGTCACAATAGGTGTCAGCAGCTATACCATTTTCAGTAGCATCTTCTAGATAAAACACCCCAATGTCTCTCTGCAGCACCATTAACAGTATTGACTACTCTATTTTCTCTCAATAGAAAGTTCCTCACTGATACCTTGTTGTGGAAAAGGCATTCTCAGCAGGGCCAAACATCATTTGAGTGATGTTTGAAGGAGAAGAGATTAAATACTTAGTAAGAGTCATGAACAAGGCTCTGTGCCATTTTCATTTAGGGACTTGGATCACTAAAGGGACATGCTTTTCCTCGTCAGCGATGTTTTATTGTCATTTAAGTGGGCTCCTGCCACACAAAGGGATGGAAAATTATTAATATTTTGGCTAAAATCCTCTCCAACCATTCCCCTTTCACCTCTTAACAACAGAACAACTGGCAAAAGCAGATGATCAGAAGATGTAGGGAGAGGACAGCTGATTTTCTGTCAGTCATTTATCTTGTCTTTTCAGACAATGTGCTGGGACACAGGGTGTCCAGTTAGTGCTCAAGGGATTATATCAGTTCATCATTTAGAGATAATGAAGGAATGCTATTATTCTTCTGTAAATGTAAGAAACATTAGCAAGTGCCAAGGAGCACAGTCTGGCTGTTAGAGCAAGACAAGGGGTAGCTGCTCTTTGCTTTACAGCTGCTTGTATTATTATCTCAGCTGTGTCATATTAAAGGAGGAGAATGGTGAGCAGAGGTAGAGACCAGAACATCTATCTGTTCTTAAATAAGTGTTTTCTTATTCTCCCTCCTAGTCTGCCAGTAACCTTAAGGGGAAATAATGGCATTTGATATCTCACTGAAGAATTACCTGAACATTTTTGCTCTTCAAGTCACTGCATACTGCGATTGTAGATCTTTTGGGGTAAATTACTCAGCTCCTGAGTAAAATATGTAACAAAAAATGACTTTCTAGTACCTTCCATTATGATGATTTTAGTCATGGAAAGGTTCTGTTGCACTGAAAGAACATTTGTATTGCTGCAATCAGGGAGAGAAAATGCATATGATATACCCTGACCTCAATGTCCAGGCAGCTCACAAGCAGAGCTTGCTTTCTGACCTCTGTGAGTAAAACTTCTTTAAGAGGAAAAAACCCCAAAACTTATCTCAAAACAGACAGTGACAGAAATTCAGATGGCAAGGGGAAAGTGAAGAGGATTTTTTTAGCTATTATGAAGTCACTATTCCCATCTTGCACCACCAAAACACGGAGTTTTGGGATCACATGTCTTCCAGGTTTTGATAGATTTGTAGCCAAATAACTCACTCATGTTGTTACAGGTTTTCACATGCAGATAAATTCAAGAAGCTTGGACAAATAGAATGTTCAATTCAAATGCTGCAAATGGTTTGTTTACTTTCAAAACTATATAATATTGCTACTTATTTAATAAATTACTTAACTACTATCCTCTCAGGCGAGGCTAATCTCTGATTTAAGGGAATGCTTCTTCCCTTACAAACAGGTGTATCACTACAAGAAGTGGAAGTAACAAAAATGTTACATGGGAGTAGAGGGCCATACCCAAGTGGGCAAGTCCTAAAAAGCACATTGGAAGTTCTTTTGTTAATGATCTCAAGCACTAAGTTGTTCTATTCATCAAACAGCTGCATGCTACAACCAGGAATAGTGCAACAAGCATGTGACTCTTGGCAGATATTATGCTAACATTAACTTTCTGAAATATGAAAACTTAGATATAAACATTGAATGAGTCCCACTGGAAGCTGACATTAAAACAAGAGTTCTGCCAGGGTTTTCTTACTCTTTCTTGCCACTATTTCCAGCTTTTGAGTTATATTTCTTTTGACTTCATGGAAAGTTGACTGTATTAGATGTGTTATAAATACGATAGCCAAATTGGAATTATGAAAAATTTATTTTATAATAATAACAACATGCAAAAAGCCACTAACAAAAGAAATAGTGCCGAGCCTGGGATCGACACAGTGAACAGAGCGTGTGTCTCTCTCTCTCTCTCTCTCACCTTCCACACTCCCCTCTGTTCACAAACACTGGTTTTCTGAAGTGTCTTTTTATACAGTTTTTTCTCCCTGAGGCTATATTGAAGTTATCTCACTGCTTTTGACTTGGAAAACACAGTCCCGGTCGTTGTCTCAGTTTCCTGGTCTGGCTGAAAGGATTTTGAGAAGTTTTTTGATAAGATATGATTTACTGGAAGTCTGTATTGAAATTCAGACGTCTGGCATCTCCTTGATTTCTATCATGATTCTTACATCAGGCATTGATGGGATCATTGGTCCTGATCATCTCCTCCAAGAGTTTCTCTGCCCGTTTTTCAGATGCAAATGTGTCTTGGTTTTGGTGTTGGAACTCCTGAAAAGTCTTTTGGTCGGTAGAAGATATTTACCAAATTCCCATGGGTTATGGTTTTTGAATACAAGAAGTCTTGTATTATTATACCCAGCACCATAAAACACCTCAACTTTAGTTTATTTGCACGAATTACACATATATATATTACAGGTGCAAGAAACATAGCAAAACTATTTTCTAGTACACAGAGAAAATTTTTAATCTATCCATATGATGACCCACATCCTTTTTGAAGACTGGAGTTTAATGACTGCAGCATGACTATAAGAGTTATCTCCAGCAGCTAGAGATGAGATTTTTCTGTGACGCATGTTTGACAGTTGATTTATGGACATATTTGCTTTCAGTGAAACAAATCTTCAGATCAGGCCAAACTGCATCAACTCACAGACTGGTTAGTCTGAGAATATTTAGGAATAAAGTCCCTTGCTGTGTCTCACAGCTGCTGTAGAATTGCAGCACTGAGCAGTTAAGGATATGTGTTCCTGAAGGTTGTGGAACTTCGTCTACTTAGATTTGAACACCGCATTTTAAGTATGTGTCCACCATCTCTGCCAATGTGCATTTGCATGTGAAATGGCCACAGAGACACCTGCAAAGCTTGTTGTCTCAGCAGCTAGTATATAGGCCTTAGCTGAGCCTGAAAATTCCTCATTAGTCCCAGCTTCACCTTCTGCCTATCAAAAATAAATAGTAAATAATGAAGGGCAATAAAGACACATACCATGCCTGCCCTCCTGTGTTTGCTCTGGGCTTCCTCCAGGTCCCCTCCTTCCTGTCTTGTCTCATCCTCTCCTCATGTTCTGTGAAACTACATGACTGGAAAGGTCAAATGTTATCTACTTCCTCAGTTTTTTGGAGGCTCTTTAAAAAGTCCTTTTTCAAAGCTCTGTAAAAATCCAACCCCTTTCACATTCTTTTTCTTATTTCTTATGAAACCCAGATGACACTCAGGAAAGGAAGAAAATACACTGACTGAATTTAAAAGTCTGCTGCTAATATTTCTTGCCCCGTGGAAAGGCAATCTCCCTCAGCACACTGGAAAATAACTAATAACTAATAACTGTAATTAATATCTAGAGTAATCACATCCCATGCAGCAGCAGCATGTGACCCCTCATAAGCATGAATGTATTTTCTTTCTGGCACCTGGCAAGGGAAAGAAATATGATCGTGCTGGCACAGGAAACTCAGAGAGATCAAGCCACTGGACTTCAGGCCCTGAGGACAACCAGAGCAGTCCCAGGGATCTGCTGCTGGCCTTGTGGCACGCTGGGCTATAGCACCCCATGGCAGCCAAAGCCAAAGCCCTGCTCTACCCAACTTGCAGCTTACTGAGCAGTACACCAGATTGAGGAGTAATGGTTTTAAAATGAAGGAGGGTCAATTTAGATTAGATACAAGAAGCTTTTCTACAATGAAGGTGGTAAAACACTGGAACAGGTTACCCATAGAGGTGGTAGATGCCTCGTCCTTGGAGACATTCTTGATGAGGCTCTGAGCACCGTGGTCCAGTTGAAGATATCTCTGCTCATTGCAGGGGGGTTGGACTAGAGAGCCCTTAAATGTCCATTTCAGCTCAAACCATGGTCTCCCTCACACCCCCACTTCTTGCAACAGCAACACAGAGCACTGCAGGGTCTGTCTGCTTCCATAATTCATAGTGACTGGGACCATATCCCAATACCATGCAGTCCTTCCTCAGGACATCTCCTGCCCCCAGGGGTATGAACTATGGTATAGTCGCTGATGTTAGACCAAGAGTGTGGATCACAAGCACCCAAAGATAGTGAAGATTAAAAGAAAATTATTTTTCTCCCTAAGAAGCAGCCCCTTTTTGGTTTCTGACCAAAAAGAGGGCATTTTATGCACCAGTTTCATAGTACAAGGGCAGTTGTGGAAAACAGCCTCAGGGAGGATCCCTGAAGAACAGGAGAAATTCAACAACAAAGCAAACTATTGATTTAAAATAGTTACAAAGGCTGTGAAATTATGCTTTATCCTTCTTATGCATTTCACTTAATAGAAAAACAGTCAGTCTGACAAAGTTCAGCCTTAAACACAAGGACACACGGGGTTCAGTTGTGTAAACATGAGCAATCCAAGCTTGACACTGCTCCCAATTAACTGACTTTAGGGGTGAGAAACCAAAGAAACAGAGGAACCAACTAAGAATGCAGAGCAGTAGCTGGTGCCCAGTCCTGTGCTCAGTGCTCTCATTGTGAAAAACAAAATGCAGTTACATGAGAAATCATTAGATTAGACATCCTTTTGACCTTCTTTTTGTGAACGAGAATACATCGGCTCTATACTAAAAAAAAGAATGGTGGTGTCATCTAGGTAGCTTGTTGACCTTTATGCATGCTCTGTTTATGACATGTCTGTACTTTCCCATCTTTCCTTGACTTTCCTTCTTTTATCACTGTGAAATGTTTTTGTTCATTTATTTATTTGCTTTAATCCATTTATGGTATATATTTTTTTTCCAGAATAAGTACACTGAAAAATTAAAGCTAATAAAAAAATTGTATCTACAACCCTCTTATGCAAAAGGTAGACTTCTTCAAGGTTTTGCTTCCATACAGACTTTTAGTTTTGTCTGAAGGTCCTTTTTCCATTTATTCATGCCAGTGATCTAGGAAGAAAAATTCACGGCCTGATTTCTAATTTTAAAACCATGCTTATTCTTTTCTAATGTTAAAAATCAAATAGAGTGGGGACAGATATAAATTGTTGATGTAATCTGCTGATCTACATCATGACAAATCACCTTGTAGATATTGTACTGTGAGCTGGTATACATGTGCATGTGGAGTGTGGCAAGAATTTGCACTATTTTAATGAAGTTCATGATGGATTTGCAAGTTTTGCATCTTTCGTCCCACAGGGCAATTTTTTTTTCCTAATGTTTTATGTATTTTCCTGTATGAAGTGTTTCCTATTTCTGGATGCAAACTCAAGGTCATCAATAATCCCCAGAGGTAACAATGGAGCAAAAAGCAAACACAAAGCCTTTTCCCATTCTTAAACCCACTTCTTTCTAGGTACAGGAAACACAGGTTAAACTGTTCACACTCAACCTATTTTAGGACAACAGGAATTATCTCTGTGCTGCTTCTGACTAGATACTGTGGAAAGATATTCAAGTACCAGGCATAGATTTCTAGGAAACTGCAGATTCAACTTTGCTGTATCCTGACAGAAAAAACCCAACCCTTGTTGATACAGGGGTTTGAAACAACTTCTTCATTTCCAGTCTGGATTTTTCTCAGCTATTCTGTATTGCATCCACACAAAACTAAACTGCTGGGGCATTGTTGAGTCAGGATGGTTTCCTCTAAGAAAAATGGTATTTCAGTTTATGACAACTTCAAATCTGCAGTCTGTAAGCCTCTTTAATTTACCAGTTATGAAACCCGCTCCTCTGGGATGTTTTGTTCCCCTTCACTTGTTTCAAAAGAAAAGGGGTTAATACTTTTTCCTTCAAATTTAGCATTGACTCAGTTGAGAGAGTAATCTCTGAACACAAATGGTGCTCACAGTCTCTATTGAGTGGGGAAAATTTCAAATGAATAAAAACATGTGAAATGAGAGGTTTTGAGAAAATCTATACCCAGAGGGACATCTCTAATAACCTATTTCGGCTCTTAAGGTATCTCTGGAGAGCTGCTTTAGACCAAGACCTTTGGAAATACAAGGAAACTATTTCCCACAGGAAAAAGAATGAAGAGTAATGAAGAGAAAAACAGTTGCTATTTCATTCTTCAGCTAGCAGAATAAAAAGTTTCAGAAAAACAGATTTTTTCACATCCCCAAGGAAAGAAGAAGTCACGGATGCAGGCATGATGAGGTTTGTACTTTACTTGTAAAAGCAAAAAAAAAAATCAGCTTGGTAACCTTCTGAGTAACAGGCTTATGCAGTCATATGCTGGAGCACATTAACATGCAGAAAGCATTGAAGAAAATATAAGCCTGTTTCCTCTGCTGACATATATAAGTGTAAAAGGATGCCATGCACAATCTTCACAAGATACATGCCCTGTTTCTCAGAGCTTAGCCAAGAACACAGATCAAGCATAGCCTCAGAATGATAAGTAATGGCAAAAGGTGAATATAATTTTATTCCTTACAAATGAAAACCGGTGATTTACAGTGTTATGCTTTGGATATGGAACTAAGACACCTCCTATCAATCACTCAGAATAAAACTATCATTTTGGAGTGGCTGGAGACAGACAGACCTGCTGGAAGCATTGGCAAAGTTGCCTACATGAGAAGTTAGAAATTCCAGAGCACTAAAAGTCCTGAGCCCCTACAACAGAATGACTGGTAATGAAACCACCAGACAAACATTTGGCAGTCAGAGGTCAAAATTTTTGCCCAGTGTAGCAGAGGAGCTACACTAATTAGGTCCTCAGTTACTCATTAAAGTCCAATTTTTAAAAACACAAAAACTGCATGATGTCTTTTTATGCTTTCCAATGTGACGTTACAAAATTTTAAACAGTGTTGGAACAATATGGGCCAAAATGGCTTACTATACTAGCTTCAAGTTTATAAGCTCATAAATATGTTCCAAAAATATATCAAATGAACCTAAATCACAACATTTTAGTACTTGAATTTTAACATAGTTTGAATAATTTGCTGACTTCTTCACTTCCTACCTTTGATCCCCATACTAGATCCTGTTTATAAGCATTTTGTGATGCAAACAGAGGTGTAGAGCTGTGAAAAGCTGAGCTTTTTTTAACCAAATACAAAGCAAATATTATACACTTGAAGTGTATAGAAGAGTTACAGCAAGAAAAGCTAGTCTGATGAGATGGTAAGCTGAGCTTGGGAAAGAAGTTGCCTTGAGGGATGTTCTTAATGAAAAATTCAAGGTGTTCCAAGGCAGCTTACCCCTCACTAAAGGAAAGATCAGTAATGACTTTATTGACAGCAATCCTACAAGCTCTGATTCCTCTAAAGCTGCTCCACTTCAAGACAGCTTTCAGGAGAGGAAAAACCAGGGCTTAGAAAGCATTTAAGTCACTGTCCTGCCTGTGGCCCACAACTCTATCAGCTTCCATGCTAGCCAAGGATGAGGCTTCCTTGGGAGTACACAGTAAGATGCACTAGCCACACCTTCCCTTCTGCCTCATAAAATACAATACTCTAGCCATAAATAGATACACTTTATCCAAATGTGTGCACAGCTTTGAAGTGTAAACTGCATTTCATTTTGGGGGTGGGGGTAAGAGGAGCATCAAGTATGTTAGCTCTCCAACTCTAAATTAAAACAAAAGAAAAAAAAACATCATTTGCCCCCCCACGCACCTTCCACAGAACTGTGAGATTTAGTACACCAAGATTTAGCATCTCTGTTAGAAAAACGAGAAAGACTCAGCAGAACATATGGCATGAAAAAGGTGTTAAATGGCAGAATATGAAAATGGTTTGCAAGATGCTCCATAAATATTCCAACCCCAAACACAAGCTGTTTTGCAGCAGACTCTTGATGGAAGTTTATGCACACAGTAAAATGATACTTTTCTTAGCTCACAAACAGCCTGTTCTACTGACATTGAATGGCTTGATACAGAGTTAATCCTACTGCAGGAGGAGCTCAGAATAGGCAAGTGCTGGCTTGGTCAGGCAGCGTCATTGTTATTGTTTCTACTGGAAATAGTGGACAATATTCAGTGACAACAATGACTCTCATTGCACCTATTGGCCCTAAGGATAAGCTCCCAGGAAGAGCAAAATCAATGCATTTTACAACCTATATTTCTCCAGAATCCAGACTGCTGGATTCTGCTGTCCATACAGTTCTGGACCTATTTCAGCAGAAGCCATGACATATATTTTCAAATGAAGTCAACAAGAGACAGATGAAAATCAACCTCCAAGGCTACTACTTAGGGTAGTAAATTATTTGTGCTTAGTAACATTTAAGCTGACATCAGTTAACTGGAGTTTTCTACTAGGTATTTTAATAATGTATTCATGAACACTTAACAACAACAACAAGAAGAAGACAGGGATGTATGTAAAACCTAGGACTATCCAAACTCTTAGTGCTGAATGCCACTGAGAAGGTTTGTTGGCATATGAAATATTGCAGAATGCTAACAAGAAAGGAAACTTAGAGTCCTTTGGGGTACACTGTAAATTTTCAGGTGAGTTGCCACAAATGTACCTACTGTTCACACAAATGAGACACAAATTTTCATTTATTGATCCAAACCCAACTGACTTTCTCTGAATGAAGTGAAAACACAAGTGTGTGGCTGAAAGCTTCACCAACTGAAATCTCATCACAAAACCAGATATGTCAGTCAATCCAGGATCGTGATTCAAGACATTTCTCCACTGGGTCACCTTGTTTGGATCTGATTTTGGGTGGTACTCAACACACAGCTCCTAAAATTCAGCACAGTAGGTAACATACTATTTTGTTATGAATGTTTTGTTTCACCTCTAAGGCACCTCTTAAATGCTAGTCTGTGAGGGACTCATTTGCTTTCATCTGCACAAGCCTCAACCTGGTAGCCCTACAGTAAAGCCACAACTTTCATATTTCATGATTCTTACTTCAGATCCTTTTGTGCATTGGAGAGATGCTGGCAGAAAAAAAGAGTTGTATGAAGGTGTCTTGACAAGGACTCAGACAACCAAGGCTGTGATGTGCCTCTGAACTGCTTCTCCTCAATATCCCTTTCATTAAGCATGGATGCTTCTTCTTAGGGAAAAATAATACAATACACTGGGATCATCTTTTTTAAGCTGCTGATATAACCTAAGTCTAAAATATATCGACTCCTACTTATTTTAAAAGAAATGATGCCAATGCCTTTACAGACAATTCTGCTTAGAAGCAATGGGCCGTATTTACTACTATTCATTTGCAATATAGCAAAGGTAGCTGGAAGCCCTAAAGAAAAGAAACCATTTGTGGGGACTGGGAGGAAAATGAACCAATGTTGATGGCAAAAAATGTAAAATGAAGGAAGAGGGGAAATGGAGGGCAATTGTGGACAATGATGCAGTCAAAGATGTGTATGAAGCAGAGAGACACAGAGTCTGCAGGCAAGGGCAAAGGAGAGCAGCTTTATTGTGAAAACTGGGCTTTTTAAAGCAGTAAGCCTGTTATCAGCTATGTGGTTTTAAATCATAACAAACAATCCAACCAACCATCATGCACCATGATGTGAGCACGTAATGGTTATATAACTTGTTTTTCTACCTCCAGTTCAGCTGAGTCACTTTCCCATAGTTGTTTTCTGCTTAGCCTAAGTAGCAGGCCTGAGCCACGGTTTCACAAGGGTAACAAGGCCCTTATTTTATAAGGCTTTACCCATATGCAACAAAAATGACTTCCAGAAAAACAGATGCTTATGCATAAATACTCATTCTGCAGAGCGCTGTCTCTACCAACAAACATAACTCCTTACAGGAACTGTGGTTGCTGCAGGACAAATCTAGAGCCCACCAGGCCCTCCTCTCACACAATCAGAATCATCCATCTTGGTAGAGAGGGTTCAAATGGAAGATTGCATCTGGTTGTGCACTGATGTGGAGGCACATTGTCCTGGGTTTTAGACTCCAATCCCTCTCTGTACTAGCATCATAACTCAAAATCTTTCCACAAGCTACCTGAGACCTATCTTGAGACCAGGTGGATATTTTACATCTGCTATTCCTGTTGAAAGACTGTTTAAGGACTTGCTACTCTGAAGGTTAGATAACTCGTCACTTTTAACCTTAATGCAATTACACATGATTTATACATGTTTCTTCTGCCCCTCTCATGTAGTACTGTATTTACTTAGGGTAATCAATCTCCTCTCATCCATCATTAGATTAGCCAAGTCAATACTTAAAGATTTCCATTCCACATAATATTCAGGTAGCTTCCACTTGGTAAAGGTTTATTTAATCTTGCCCGGCCAGGCAGAGCCCTGCACACAATATTCTAGATGAGACCTCATCTGAGTCTCACACAATTGAATACATTTTTTCTCTTTGTTGATATTTTCTTGAAATTGCCCCTGCTTTCACCATTTTTTCTGCTCCCTCATGCTTGTGCTACACAGTCATCCTGTGATAGAGTAGGCCTTTTTCTCCCTCATCATGCTGGTTTGAACTCAGCTGATTGCAACCCTGTTGACAGCTGAGGATTTTGCTCTGAATCTAAATACTACCCAGGACTGAATATTCATCTTCATCTTATTTCATTTCTTGTCTTTAAGTTTGTCCAATTCTCAGAGTATAACACTCCAGTCCTGCATTTCATTGATGACCCTTCCTTCAGCTGTGTCATCACTGCAATCTATTTGCTATATCCTTATTTTGTGACAGGTTTATTGATGAAAATACTAAACAGCATTGGTTAGAAACCTATCTTAAAAAAAACACTGCTAATAGCATCCTTCCAGCTTAAATGCCTTCATTAATAAACTGTGTCATTTCCCCAGTAGAACAATACTTTAGCAGTGTACAGTTCTTATAAAAATCCACAACTTCCTCACCCGAATACCTAATTTTATGTTCTGTAATCTGTCAAATGTTCTACTATGGGTTAAGCAATACTTGCTGAATTACTTTTGTGTAAAATGCAGGCATATTACTGTAAAAAAAAAAAAGAACATAAACATGTCATTATGCTGTGTTTGTCCTTTAATATATTTTGGTTGCATTTCATCCTGTTTTCCTTTATCTGTTTATACTCTATTATTCTTCCCTTCAAAATGAGTATGAAGCCAATATATACAAATGCACTTAGTTAGACAGGTCTGCAACTTTTTGGATTGATTTTTCCTTTTTTGTCAATGCCTAAATACTGGCAATATTTTTGCTGTTCTCTGTTCATAGAAACCCACTATGACTTCATTCCACAGTAGAAGACACTTGTGCTGGACATCTATTTTGCATATGCCACCACCTTCTAAGGTGAAAAGTCCTTGTGATCAGGAATGAACTGAAACCACAAAATTTGGTTTTCATATCTTAGTTGTGGACATTTCCATTCCCTTCTTTCCATTAGGCATCTTCTCTATCATTCCTTCTCTTTCCCCCAAATTCAATTTGAAAGAAAATGAAGAAAAATACTAAACATGGGAAATTATATCCTCTTTTTATTCTATCCCCGTGCTCATTTCACAGTGCTTCCATTTTTTTTTCTTGTTCTTTTTATTTGCATGGTTGAAAAATCTTTCACAATTTGCTTAAATTTCCTGTCTTAGCTTGAGTTTTTGCAGTTATCATTTTACCCCTGCTCTTTCTGACCTCTCAAACGCAGCTTTAGCACTAGTTCTGACATATGTTCTCACTATGCTCTTACATATGGGTGATTTCTCTCTTCATCTAAATTCTGTCCTTAATAAACACTAAAACTGAATTCTAAAACTGCGGAGAAGTCATGAATATTTTCATAAATAAAGCCACCACATTCAGATCATTACTATTTATGAAATCGTGGTATTTGATACTGAGAAACATATGCTGATCAAGAAATAAGAATTTCAGTCTTTCTTAAAGGATCAAGAAATAAGAATTTCAGTCTTTCTTAAAGGATCAAGAAATACAAATATTTTGGATGAAAAATTATAAATACCTCTTTCCTCCCTGAAAATGAAAACTCTCTTTTCCAAAGTATGGTTACAGTACCTTAAAGTTAAAAAATAAAACAAACAAACAAAAAAACCACCAACCCATAGCTGCATCTAATAAAGATTTTCAACCATGCATTGCACAGCCAGTTTAAAAAACCAAAGCTTCCACATTTGAAGACAGGAAATTGAGTGTATCTGAACTACTTACAAAATAGATAGTTGAATTAAACCCTTAAATGATAAAATGGGTGAGGAAAGAGTATAAATAAAATAAAAATAATATATTAGTGGGCATGCTGAGTAGATTAGGTGAAGATGACATTTCCTGTTATGTTTTCTTCGGACAGTGGCAGTGTCAGGTTTGTGAAGACCTACTTTTTCTCATTGTCACCATCTATGCTTCAAAAATAATCAGGGGAATGAACCCTGACCAACCTTATTCTTTTTTCCCTCTGCATGGCAGCTGTACCTTCAGGTTGCTTTCCAGTAGGTCAGTGGCAGCCATTCCTGTCCAAGGCAGAGTTCATGATGTGCAGTTGCTGATGGATTAGAACCAAGGCTACAAATCACATAATCTCTGCCTCAGACCTGCACCTTGACTTCTACACTGAGCAGGGTGGCTCAATAGTTAGAGAGGAGCTGAGAAATAGATGTTGGCAAGAGGTTGTGTTTATCATGAAACATGGTAAGAGTGGTGCAACAACAGCTTAGGAGATTAATTTGAAACAGAAGCTGCTCTCTTCAATGATTTAGCATTAAACAAACTGTTGCCTTATTAAGTAATGTATTGCCCTTTTCCTCATTTCACTTTGAACATAACCATCTCTGAACTCAGATTTTCATCATCTTTTTTGTTTGCTTAACTGGTCTTCTTCAAGTGTCAGACAGCCAAGTAGCTTGCAGTGAATGTAAACCTATTTCCTTTTTATGAACTGCCCTAAAAACCAAAGCGTACTCCAGGATCTTCTCCTCAGTTTACCAGGCTTTGAGTACTAAAGACAAGATATTTTATATCTAAGCAGACAAGTCTATTTCTGATGGAAACAGGGATATTGGGTGCCATGTTTTCATCAGGCCTACATGTCTTCAGCAGTCTTTCTGAGTACCACTTTTTGAGAAATGTGCCATCCAGGATGAATAAACTGTATAGTGTCTCTTTTTATGTTTACCTGTTCCTATGTAGAATGTAAAATATACTGCAAATGAGAACCAAACAACTTGAAAAAGAAGGAAGAATGGACTCATTGGACGTGTTTAAAGCCTATATAACATATCTAACTTCTGCAGCACAGCTTGATGCACAGTTGAGGAAAAGAAAGGTATTATGCTCCTGTCTCTTAAAGCTTGACATAAATTTTAGATGCAGCTAGAACAATGATGTTTACTAAGAGTCAGAAAGGATTCCTGTATGTCCAGGTTAGATATAACCAGAGAGAATAAACTTGCAAGTATCTCCAGAGTTAGTCCAGCCTCTTCCAAAGATGGCATAATAAAGCAAAAAGCTATAAAGTATCCATTACATAAATAAAATATCTATTTATGTATAAGTTCCAGGAGAAAATAATTAGCATATCCATACTTTTCCAAAACAGCTCCATCTTCTGTAGGATGGATAGAATTTAGGTGCAGTCTATATGTTCTCTCAGGTCTTGGAAAAACAAAAAATATGTATATAATTGTTCTGAGCACCCAAAAAATCCCATTTTTTGCCTTGACTTTCATGAAGCAATCTAAGAGCAGCTAAATATGGAGCTTCTCTCCACATGAGGGAAAGACCATCTCTACTGATGGTCATGGGACTCCAGCTTCAGATTTAGCCACACTAGAAATTCAGAACAGGCAGAACACTTTCTGATATCCAGCCTGTGGTCCTTGCTCCCATTTCCCATGGCAATGAGTCTATCTTTTTCTGAATGAAATTTAAGCCTGAATTTGCTGGAAATTATGCACTGAGGAATCCCATGAGATCTGTCTATTCTGTCCCAATTACAAACTTGTGAATTTATACAGAAAGCAGGTGCACTTTTTCTGTGATCTATTTCTGCAGCCTTGGCACACTGCTGCACCATCCCTAATACAAAGAGATACAGTGTGAAATCTCAAAACAAACCCTTATATTCCAATGATTTTAACTGCTATTACTATAGTCCGTGAAATATGCCAGTGACATGGAGCAAAAAGATACAAAGCTGAAAGAAAAATATCACCATTTGAGAAATTTTCCCCATGTCTAGATACACAGTGTAGTTGATGCCTTGGGTTGGAGGAGAAGGAAGGCAGGATGAGGTGTCTGAGTCAGAAGTATGGCACTGAAGTTACAGTCCAATGATCTTTTCTGTGTGGAAAATTCAGTGTTGTTAAATTGATGTTCTCTGGACAGAAATGAATTCATTAGATTTTTCTGATGTTTCAGTAAGACTATACTCATCAATCTTTAAAACCATTTATAACCCTGGGAATAGACAGTCAAATTTATCATGTTCTGTCATAGAAGATGCCCGTGTACAAGCTGCAACCTTTAAGAGGAGAAATTACCATTAAAAAGTTGCTCCATCCAAAACTGCCAATATTTTTACTATAACCAGTGGTGATGGAAAAGCAGATCAAACAGATCTGTGTCAGATAATGTAGAAGGAGCATGAGAGATTAAAAATTAGCCTGCATCTGATTTTCTTACCTTTTTTTTCCCCAGTGTAGTCTCAGTGTGTTCGAGGTACTTTAATGTGCGACCCTTATTTGGGAAAAAAGAAGACAAACAGGAAATAAATCACACACTCTGACATGAGGCTAAAATGACAGTAAACACTACACACTCCTGCTGGAGAGGTTAAGACTCAATTATTTATGCAGAGAGCTTGTAAAAAGACTTCACTACTGAAAAATTCCTTTTTACTTCTTACATCAATTGAGATTAATTATAAAGCCCAGCTGACAGAATATTAAAATGAGTTGAAAAAAAGAGATCGGATTAATTTCTTATGTGTTGAATCTATTAGCCTAAAATAGTCTATAACTGATTTTAGTCGGATGGTGAAAGCAGGGCTGCCATTTTTTTAAATGGATTGTGTAAATTTGGCCAGACAGTGTCAAGATGAGACCAGACTCTGAGAGGTTAGTCAAGGTAAGTTTCTCTGCTAGACAGTTACTCAGCCATTTTGGACAGCTTAATGCATGGCATTCCATCCCTCAATTATCTAAAATCCATTAGAGTTAAAACTGTGATCATCAGAAACAAAATCAGATGGATTGCAGCCGGAGTAAAATCAGGAAGGGAAAAGAAGACTTCTCCAATACTAGTAAATGGGCTCGATAGCTTTCAACTAATGTGTCTTGCAAAGAAGTGTATGTAACAGTGCCACATACCATGAAAATTAATTTTTCCTACATGGCTGGTGGGTAAAGTTTCATATTATGAATCAGTGGCATTTTACCCGTCTGTTTGTACTTAATGAGAGCACGACGTCTTGGATTGCATGTGAGCTCACTGAAATTAAGGGAGTATAGCTTTAACTAAACCTGCAAGATCAGGATTTATTAACATGAAGAGGTTGTGAGGGGAATTTTCATGAAGGATTTTGATATTTTGTTACCTCACTGCTTCCAGGACAGGAATGATGATCAATTATTTCAAAATTCTCAAAGGAAAATGTTCGAAGACTAAAATATTCAGAGTCAATTCATTTCTATATTATTATACTGTAGTATGATCCAGAAATAAAATACAAATTCCAGAGTGTCCTGGTTTAGCATCATAAAGTTACCCCAGGACATAGGGTCATTTGTGGAGAAATGTGTCCTTCTTATGAGAACACTGCATTACAGTGATGTGTTCCCAACTCAAAAAATTTATTCATTTTTATTAGAAATTGCATTTTTGATGGAATTTTGTCCCAGTGGATTTTCTGAGCCAATCTCTGTTATTGCATATTTACAGAGAGACAACAAAGGAAGACTGAGTAGTTTTTGAGTGTCGAAATGCCAGTGATTTTGACAGCTATGCAAGCACTGGGAGAGATATTTGGAACAGCTATATATGATTAACAAATAACTAGAATTAACAGCTGAGCTAATATTAATGCATATTCAGATGAAGGTATTTTTACACATTCATAGGATGTATTTGTGCAAGAGACAGAACAGCAGCAAGTTAAAGGTTATTGATAGAAACAGAGTATAAGTGAAGTAAGAGGCACTGTAGAGTAACCCTCCCCATCATAAGGAGGAGGAGGTTAAGAAGAAACAACTTTTATTCCCTGTCACTCATAGTGATTAAAGCTCTTTTCTCTGAAGCAGGCAATGCTGGCTGCCCTCACACAGACTCCTGGAATGAGAACAGCTGCTGTGAATAAGACAGGGTAAGATTCTTAGACCCTCAAGGAGGCATGTGCTAGGAAGAAGCAGCAGTAACAGGGTGTATAACATAAATGAAAAAGATCTGGTAGGGTGGAGTTCTGCCAACAAGCAGGAGCAAGAAAGATATTACTGGCCGTGGGGTGAGACAGGAACCCAAGCTTTCAATAGAAATGGGAATGAGATATTAGAAGTCTGAAGAATTGTCTGGAGTTTCTCCAGTCCTAACCCAGCATGCTTCACTGTCCTTACACCTTCTGTAAGGTGCTGGGGCAGCATACATGACAGCTGGAATGGCAGAAAGAATTGGAGTCAAACACAGATATTGACTCAAAGGAGGCTTTGTAGCCATTTTCTTGGACAGCTGCTGTTCAGTTACCTTCCTCTGTCATTTTAGAAAGCTTGCAGAGTTAGTCTCTGAGACAGCAAACCGTGCTTCTCCTTTGGTCTGTGTTGAAAAAAACCAGCACCTCCTCTGCCTGCAATGTTTTGAAGACCAACAGTTGTACACTTCCACAGCTCTTTATAAGGATGAGTCTTTCCTTTGCTGTTATTGGTTCTCTTAATTCATCAAATATAAGTGCAGCTCTCAGGGAACACCTGTAAGGCTTGCATACAAAATAATGGGAAGTGTAACCTACTAATATAATCACCTCAACTTGCTTATTCATGCAGTTTCCGCTTTCAACAGTCTAAGGAGGTGATAAAGAAAAGTAAGGCTTCATAAGTCACATCATTTAACCAATGCTCTATCTCTTTATTTCATCTTATCTCTTTCTAATTTAAAAATGAAGTTCAGATGTTCTGTCTAAACACAACAAAAGGAGGTTAGAATTCCTAATTATCAGTAGTAACACACAATCTAAAATAAGACCCGTAACTGATATGCACTGTGAGATGAATGCAGGTTGAAATAAACAGGGCAGGAGCCCAGCTCCTTTGAACACCTTTATTAAGAGGTGAGTTTGGGCCAGGGGTTGATGGGTGATGTGCACAGCACTGTGACTTCCAGGTGTGACATGGAGGAGGAGGAGATGTGCAGCTTTGTCTGCAGATGTGCAGGCAGAGCTGGGGCTTCCCTCCTCACAGGAGCACCAGAAGGCCTCACTCAACTGGCTCATGGTCTGGGGTGTCACTCTGGTCCAGTGCCTCTGTGGTTATGGTGACAAGGTTGAAGGCCCACCCAGCCCCATCCCCTCCACCTGGCAGCTGGTGGTCTCGCTCTCTCCTCAGTGTAGTCCAAAGGTTTATTTGGTCACTGGCTTGCTGGTTCCAAGGGGCTACAGTTGCCTGTCCAGACCCTGCAGCATGCAGGGTCCCATGGGAGCTTCCCTAATTTACATGTGAGCTGCCATATACAGTTTTCTGGGAGCAGCGGAGGCATTACCCAACAGTAAGTAAAAAAATACACAGGTGTGTAAACAGGGTACAGCAACAAGGCATCAAAGAAGGGGTAGACAAGGGTACAATGAACAAGACCAGTAATTATTGGGGACAGTATATGAATGGGATAATAACAGTACATAACTGAACATTCGCAGCATTTCAACTGGGTTATTCATAACACAGGTAACTGAACAATAAAATAGAGAAAGGGATAAAGAAAGTCTAAAGAGAAAAAAAAAACCCCAAAACCAGTAGTGCCAGCATAACTTTATATTCAGTTACAAGACAGGATCATGTAAGAAGCAATTATTTTCACTACACTAAAAGTCTTCTTGTTGAAGATTACTTTAGTACAGGCTACAGAGCATTTAATAAAGAAAAGCTTGAAAGTCCACAGGGTATAAAAGCTTTTGTATGATTTGAAGAGACATGGCAAACATGCTCATCAGGATTATTTTCACAGAAAGCTAATTTTTTAAGCATATATGATGTGCCAAGTAAAAGCCTCCAATATCTTCCACATTTCTAAGAAAATCTGGCTGATGTTCATGTCCTCTGTATATCCATTAATCCAGTGCTTTAGGACAGGAGGCAAAGGATATTAGCCAAAGCTACAAGTCTGTGCAGTTCAAATGGATGGTAGAGTTAATGCTCAGACTGCTCAAATATGATAAGCAGAACAACCAAAAATACTGAATATAGCAAACAATTGTGCTTTTATCAAGTGAACACTATGGATTGTTTTTATAATTTTATAACTTAGGCTTCTTAAAAGCCTTTATGAATCAGGACAAAAATAAGTTTTAAAACTAGCAACTATAGACACCATATCACATATACCAATATTTAAATGCCTTTAATTATCTTAGGGAGTAGACATCCACTTTCCCAACCTCTGTCTGATGCCCTGCAGAGAAAACAGTGCAATGCTACTGACAGTTTAGAAGAATCAACGCCATAAAGGAAATAATCTCCCAGGCATCCAATTTTTCTGCAGCTATTTAAAATTTTAATATAAACTGCAGAAAATAACTTATATGTGTGGCTTGCTTTCCTGTGATCTCACCAGATCCCTCTCATCATAATCACAGAAAAAGTAATTTAACTACATTCAGTAAATGTCAGGTTTTTGGCCCCACAGAGGAATCAATATTAATATGAAGCAGCAAAATGACAAAGCACGGAATTCTATTTATCCAGGGATGTTTGGCTAAAAGAAGGAGCTAAGTTTGCTAAAGAACTCCTGAGCTTGGTTCTTAACAGGGTGCACACTACATGCTAGCCTCAATATAGGATTAAAACAGTTTGAGCTGGAAAATTCAGTGCATTTGCCCTCTGTTCTGCAAACAGTGATGACTAACAATATCACTGAATGAAAAATGCAATGCTGTCACGGCTGGAAAATTGTGCCCTGTGATGAGCACAGACTGGTGGGTACTCAGGAAAAAGGGCAAAGAGATGGCACAATTGTCTTAGACTGACAAAACTAAAGGGCACTTGGCTAGGCTAGCAGGGAGCCAGGGCAAGTCTACTGAAAGCCCTCACTTGAACACTGTAAAAGGCCTTTGATGGGAGGGTGTCTCAGGGCAGCAATGCTCCAGAGGTAGTTCCAGTTAGAGTATGTGTGGATCTTATTTCAGAGAGACACCAACAGATTTACCAGCAACAGTGTAAACTGATTTCTTCAGTAGTACTGTAAGAGAGAAAACACACCTAAGGAAAATGCTGAGGGTCTGAAACTTAATGACATCCTTAAATTATCCAGGCAGGAGCTCACTCAAACATCTGAGACACTGTTTGCTTGTGTGACTTAAACACTTAGAGAAAAAATAAAATTCACTTCCATGGATCTTCCAATGCCCAAATGCAAATAGTATTGAAGTTACTTAAAAAATGTAATGCTTTTGAAGAGGCTGCTATTTGCTGTTCTGCACAGAAGGAGGAAGGCAGATGTCATCTAGTACAAGTGCTGTAGCCAAATACTAGAGTATTTAGGGGAAAGGTGGAACAATTTACAAGTAACTGAGAGCAGTTCAACACCAACTACTTATGGTAACAAGGACAAAGCAGAAGAGATCAAATCTACTTAAGGGAAATAGAGAGGCTAATTTATAGCAGCAATTAATTCTGAGAACAAATGCAATATACCTGAACTCCAAACAAGGACCAGCCCTACCCAAGATACCTCCAGGTAAGTTTTTGCAGACTGCTGACATGTGAAGGGAATAAAGAAGTGCCAAGCTTATACTGCAGTCAGTCTCTAGAAGACTCAGCCTGGCTTTTACCACATCATTAAAAACAACAACAACAACCAACAAAAAACAAACCAAAACAAAACCGAAACCAAACCAAACAAACCCAAAATCACAGGTTCAACCATTCTGGACATCCATCTGAGCATCGCCCTGTGTCTGAGGTGTAGTAAAGCAACAGGGTTGGCCACTGCTGGAATTTAATAATAGCCTTTTTCTTTCAGCATCTAGTCAAAAGCAAGTGTCTAAAGCAATTCAGGAATAAACTTTCTTGTAACAAGGCAGTATTTATCCATTCAGTACTATCATTAAAAACGAAGTACTACAGCATGTAGAACACAAAGTAGGCATAAGGAGTTGCCAAAATAGAAAAAAATTGTGGGGAAAGGGCTTTACCCTGGGTTTTACACAATCCCTGTATGTCAGGCCCCATGATCAGGTGCTGGTGGTATGTCTGCTACATAAATCAATATATACACCATTCTGTAAGGGCCAGCTGTCATTGTGGGGCAGGCCCACTGGCGCAGCACGATGCATAACAGGATTTGAGGCAGGGCTCATGGCACTGTGCAAGAGACTGGCTACTACCCTCCCTTCAAAATCTGAGACAAAATGACTTTTCAAAGGTTACATGGTGGCAAGACAGCACCCGTGTTTAAGGACCATCTCTCTGATCACCTTTGGATTTATTTTCCCCTCCTATATGGGTAAATGCCTTTACACATTTACAGATTCTCTCACCTGATAGTTTTGCCAATTTTTGCAATTTGCATAGATTTGCAATAAATGAAGCTTCCTTCCTTTTTTTGTGTGCCACTCAGCTCAGACTAGAAGATATCATCTCTCCTCCTTTTCCCCAACTTCACATCCCTCTTTCTCAGTTATGGTGCCTTTACACACAATGTCCTATTTGTAAGTTTTCATCCTCTGTGTCTCAGCAGAAGACAAAGACATTTCTCAGTTTCTTTTTTGACATTTCTTTCCCAACTTTCACTACAAAATCTTCACCTTTATCACTGTTTCAGTTCCTGTCTGCTTGCCACTGGACAGATTCCTGCATTCAGTCAGTTAATATTGAGCAGAGCAGATAATCTTCATTTTTGAAGTGGGTATATTGTGTATATATTACACATAACTCATTCCACATAATTGTACAGTGTGCTCTCACTTCTGGAAAATGACTGCTCTTCATATTCTGTGTGGAAGTAACAAGACACACTACAACAGGTTTCACTGACTGCAGAAACAGCACCGTATATAATGCATGGATAAACTTACAAGAAATGCTTCTCAAGTGATTTCTCATTTAAGTTACTGAGAAACAAGACATGCAGACAGGAGAGGCTTGTTTCAGCACAGTGTCCAGTGATCTTGCTCCATTAAGAATAGAAGATTTTGCACTGTCTAAATCTCTCATCTCCTTTTTGCTATACTTCTTAACCTGCCCCCTGCAGTTGCCTGTCAACACCAGCTTTGACCATTCAGTCATCTATATCTCTGTTTTATCTCATATACCATTTTCCCTATTCTCACTATAAAGGGAACAATGTGATCCATAAGAATATTCCTAGTCGTTCTCCGGTAAAAAAGTCTCCAAAAAGAAGAAATCTTAGAAATTAGTCAGCTATTTGGTAAGCTATTGTTTTGCTTTGATGTTTTTAAAAAAATAAATATCAGACTTAACATGAGCTGTGTCTTATGTCCTCCATATGCAGGCTTCCTGTCAGAAGGAGGTTCAGCAGAAAGGTGTCAAGGCTTGCCTTGTGGACACAGGGGCACAGTGGGAGGCTGTGCACATGAACACCCAGCTGGGCACAGGCAAAGCAGGAGCCACGTGGCTGTGGGAATGCTCATGCCATGCTGATTATGCCCCCAGGCATTCTCGTGTCGGTGGAGCAGCTCACAGCTCTGAGTCTTTGGCTGATTGCACACCTGGCTCTCAGCCTGGACACCCTCTGCTAACAGCCTTGCCTTTCTCTTCCAGAGGAAAGTACTGGAATGTCTCAATTTCACAAGACTAGTGCTACTGTCTGGAAGGGGACAATGTTGACAATCCGAAATTGTGACAGCTCCATTCCCTCTCACTGCTAAAACGGTTTTGATCCTGCAGCTATTTAGGGCTCTTAGTGACAGCGCACTTGTATCACAATAACCCTGCCAGGCATTTTGCAATGTTAAACAAGCAAGAAGTCCAGAAGCATTACTAAGCAAATTCCATAAAACATGGAAATTCTTCCTTTCACCAAGTGCCAGAAGCTTTCTTCTGGCTTTGCACCAAGTAACTCAAAGATTAGTTCATAGAGCCATCCAAATGATTTTTATCATCAGTCTCTAGTCTGATTTGGGACTACAACTGCTGTAAATCCCTAATCCTAACTCAGCAGTAAGAGCATATAGTCACCCATTGCTTCATTTCTCCTGCATCCTGGACCACAGGTGTGAGCTCTTGGGGTTGTCTTTGGGTTTTCAGTCCAGAGCAGGTTTGAACAGATCTAAGGAAATAAAAAGAAAAATCACAGTTCATGGAACTTCCCTGCCCCAGCTAGCTAAAAACTAACTAAAAGCAAAGTAGAGCTCTGTCTTATTGTCTGTCCATGCTGCAAAAAACACAGTCTGGAGAGAGTTATGGAGGAGTGAATGCTGTTTCTGCAAACACTGCGCACTTCTTCTTTTCCCCCTTTGCTCTCAGTACCAGTCTTAAAGGTGCAGAACTTAATATGTGACATAAACAGATGTCTCTGTTTGTAAGACAGGTATCTGCTAAGGAAGGCAGGGATCTCCCTTGAAATGACAAAAGAAAAATGTAAGCCTCCCTTACCCTTCTGAATTATTATATTTTGAAAACAAGGGGCTCTCAGGCAGAGATATGGGAATAGGAATAACAGTTCTTTACTAATATGTATAATAAGATAAACCAGTAACAATAACTACAGTGTTAACAACAGAACAGAACAGGGACCCTGTCTCAGCAAAGATGGGAAAAAGTGGAGGAGAGGCTGTGCCTCACAAACCCCTCAGCTGGCACTCAGTCCTGGAGCTCCTGCAGGGCTCTGAGGAAAACACCTCGCTGGAATGGCAGGGATGAGCAGGAATCCCAGGCTGGTGGATGGGATGGATCAGCAGCTCTGCAGTGGCAGCTGGGGCTGCAGCACGTCCGGCAGGACACGGGAGCGAGGGCCACAAATGGAGAAGAGGAAGAAGAAGAAGAAGCAGCAGAAGCAGCAGCTGCTCCATCTGGATGATGGCAAAATCCTCTTCTCCCAGCAGAAACAGCTCCAGGAGTGTGTTTCCCGCTCTCCCACAGAAGGACCAAAAGAAACCCAGCTCCCCTCCAGCTGCCCCCTGGGCCCACCCATTTCTTTGTCTTTTTTAAGCACCCAAGAAATAACAGCCATCAAGTTTTCTCTCAGCTAAATGGGTGAAAATTCCACTACCTGAGAAGGAGCAAAAGAAGGACACCTAACCATCAATAACAGAACACACAATTGGGGATGTAAGCATCATAAAGTCACCCCAGGACAGGAAAGCACAGATCCTCCTGCTACCTTCTCCTCCCCCACCACAGAGAAAGCTAATTGACCTTTACAGCTTTGTTCTCTTTCAGCTCCACTGCCTTACCAGAATGTATTGGCTATTAACCCATTTTCCCTTAGTCACAGCTTTATCTAGTGAACCTGCTCTATTTGAATGCTTCAGGCATCCATTTACTAAAAGATCTTGGGTCATCCCTTCAGTCCAGACTCCAACTTCTACACCTCTGAGTTAGTAGCAGCTGAAATGCACAAATGTAGCTCTAAACCAGGAATGGCATCAGCATGAAATGCAGTGCTAAATTGTAGACCTAAAAGAATATGGTGTCCAGTCACAGGTTTTGGGGCTAAATACCAGAGATTATGTCACTTTGATCACCTCCTTTGAAGTGCTGCATCTCTGCTAGATGCTATCAGAGAATGTGTCCACTCAAAGCAAGAAGGACTGGAAACTCATCACTTTTTACATGGGAATCTCCACTCATTCAGTGACTGGAGGGATTTTTGGTCCAGAGGTTACGGTGCTGGCTGCCAGGGTGGTAGGAAGCACCCTAAGAAACCCTGGGTGATTCAGTGGTCTGCACAGGTCTGATATCCTTGCCTCTAAATGGGATAAGATACCTGACTTACAGCTGGGACACAAACTGGAGCTGGGTTCATTCTCCTCAATTTACTAATCAAAAAGTGCAAGAAACAGCAGCTTAGTTGTGATCTATAAATATTCTGATCTTTACACTGGGGACTCAGAAAGAACAGGAATTTTCATATTAAATAATTCACATGTATCCAGTACCAGAGGGAAGGAATTAAATCATGTTCTGTGTTTACATAATGCTTAACACAACCACCAGAACCTACATGCAAATAAATTAAATGGATAAATGAAAATTAATACTCTAGAGAAATACAGAAAACTTAAATAGTAGATAGTTTCAGACCACAAGAAACCACTGAGGACCTTTCCTTAAGGACCTCCTTTCCAGAGATGATAATTCTGTTAATTTATTTTATAAAAAGTTGAAAAAAGAGAGAGAACAAATCAAATCTAAATATAGCAGAACTCTTTGCTAGTCATAGATTTGGCTTTTTCCTCCAATAAGAAGCATCTCAAGTTTCTGTTTTAATGGGTCAGGAATGTGTTGGATGCACCTGAAAGTTTCAGTGACCATGAAAGCTTTAAAATCTGTTGTTACTCCTTAAAGAGAACTCATGCAAAGTTAGTTTTTACTCTTGAATCGTCATGTCTAAATTATTACTTAGTATTAAATATTTGAAGTGAAAGATTTTCAAGGACTGTGGCAACTTTGGAGGAATATGAGACTGAATTCACTTGAAATCTTGTTGGGAACAAAGAATCTGCTTTCTGATTATAAACAAAGTATTCATTCTTTTTTTTTTCTGTCAGCAGTTTTGTGTTTTGCTGTTATCTCAAGTTAGGCACACACAAAGACCCACACATGGAACAACATTGAAATTAAGGAAAGGAAGTTAGCACAAGTATATCTGACAAATCCAAATGTAATAGCTAAGTGTACAAAAAAGTAAGTACAAAATTAAGCCATCTTTCTAAGTCTGAATAAGTGTAATTTAATGAAATTTACAGGAAGCCATGAAAATGATGCTTTCCAAAAGTCAATGCAAAACCATGACAAAGCCAGTTTCAGATGAGCACATTTCTTTTGGGCTGTATCAATAATCTCTTTTTCATATTAACATTGTCAAAGGCTGAACAAGTAAGGGCAAATACCTTTATCACTAAATCAAAGAAGAAACAAGCTTCTTGGATCTATTATATTAAATATAGAAGAAAGTACTGAAACAATTATAACAGATATCCCTACTTTTTCTGAATTCTCAATTTACCTAAGTTTACCTAATTTATCTAAAAAAAATTTTCTGTATTGTTTTACACTTGTCACACATTAAGTTCTTCATTTCATGCAATAAAATATTTATTCTAGAAGCCCTTTCAGAAGGCCAGACGTGTAAAACAGAGGTAGCAAACAAGAACATATCAGGTCTAATCATTCACATGGAAATTTCAGAATTTCTTGAAATGTGGTTTTACACAGACTAAAATTCAGCATTTGAAAATGTTATACAATCCTAAGCTGTTATGCAATATCCTGTGAGATGTTAAACACTGTTGCTGTTCTCGTTCTGGTAAGCTTGAATTTCAGAGCTAATTGAAATCTGAAATTGTTCCTTGGAATAAAAGGTGTTTGGGTGCACATATGGGTGCAATTACTGAGATAAGTAGAAATGCAAGAAATTTATGTACATAATGAATCTCCTACAGGAAAGATTTTCTTCTTTTCCTTCTTTCTCTCCCCAACTCCACAGCACTGAAATGCACAATTCTTCTTGAAAAAGAAACTCACCCTAGTTCAAGTTTTAAGAGAATCTGGAGGTCGAAGCAGAAAGCTAAAAACTGTAAAGTTGTTTCCCAAGGTGTTCCACCGCAGCTAGCAGCATGTCGGAAAAGGCACCTACAGCTGCTCCTGACTGGAAACATGTAGACCATCCTGCCTTAATATAATGGGCTCTAAAGCAGTAGACCCAAAAGTTACCTAGAAAAGAGGTAAAAAGAATCTGCCCAGAGGCACCTCTCTAGGACTAATTCTTGAAGGGGTAGTATGAGCTTTCCCTTAAATGTTGCTCTGAAGTCCGTCAAGAGCACACCATCTTCCATAAGGGATTTAAGTAACACTGCTAGCAATGTCCAAAGGGTTTGGTTTTTCTCTGAGATCTAGGGATCAAAAAAATGTTTCAAGTTCACAGCTTGTTGTTTGTTATCTCCCATGCCCTCTCTTTATCAGCTCATTTCCACTTCAGTAGTACATCAGAACATCCCCCAGTTAATTTAACAAAATATACAGGGCAGGTACACAGGAGGGGCTGTTCCTGTCAGGGCAAATTACAAAGCAGCTCATCTCAACAGTGACACTGAACTTGCCTACTAGGCAATGCTGCTGCTCACCCATGGCATTATTGTAGGTGCCTCAGGTACTGCTGGTTAGGTGCCAGATCATTTCCCTTTTACTTCCCTTGTCTCATCATCAGATAAATGATCCTCTTTCTTTGACTAAGCCTTTTGTGAATTCTGCTGACTCAGGTTGACCCCAGCTTCCTTCATTTGTGCTAGAAGTGACTGCAAGTTGCACTCAGGTAATTCCTCTTGCTTGGTACAGAAGGTCAGCCCTTGGCCTGTGGTCTGCTTAAGAAATTGGCAGTACAGAAATAACAGACAGCAGGCACTGCTTTTCTGCACAGTAGTTGAATTTCACTCAGGCAGAAGCCATTGTTTTCCTCTGAAAAAGCCTATTTGAAGGCTTTCAGGGAATATTTCCAGTTTGCATGCATCCAGAGATTGCAATAACTATGCTCTTCATTATTATGAACTTTCTCTCTTGGAGAACCCTGCTCTTTACTAAGGTCAGAACCTACCTGGATGGCAAAACATACAAAAAAAGGATGTCATAAACATTCATGAGAGAATAACAGCATTGCAGAAGCTGCTCTTTTATCCTAGGTGGTAATGTGCTATTTCAGAAGATATTATTACCTCATGATAACTCTACTTTCATTGTGTATAATGATTAATGGTAATTGCTTTTGTACTTCAGTATTTTCCAGAGAACACTTTGGCTTCCAATGAATACATTAGTACCTCATTCCTGTAAACACCCTCCTCACAACTTGGCCTACAACACAGACTTAGATTACAAAGCAGTAAAGATGGGTATTTTTTCCTTGTTTTGATTTTTCTGGGAGATAAGATTTTTGCTCTCATGTGAAGGAGAAAATTGTTCAAGAGCTTCCACTTTAATCTAGCCATGAGTGGCATTCTAAGTCTTCCTAATGCATCTACAATTCCAATTCTCTGTTAGATTTGTTTAGTGTTAGGACCGTGATTAAAGAATACATTTTCTTCTGCATTCCTAGGCTTTCCCAGTAATGTAAAATGCCAGTTTGTGGGATGGAAAAACAAGAAAGATGCCTTTTCTGGTTTTCGCAGGAACTAATTTATCCCTAGATATTATATCATCTTGCTGTCTTCAAATATCATTTATGTGATGACCCACATTAAATAATCTTGCTTTCAGAAACTTCAGTTTGAGGGGCTTATGACTGTCACCCTTGCTCCCTCTTTTGCTTCCACAATTCTCCTTTATTTTTAAATACTCTCCTACCCCCACTGAAAACTCAGTGCAAGGATAGGGAATTACAGCAATAGATTGCCTAGGGGGATGTTGGGGTCTCCCTCATTGGGGTTCTTCAAAAATAGATTAGACAGTATCTGTTAGAAATAATTTATGTACTGCTTATCCCGCCTTAAGGGAGAAGGACACACTAGATGATTTCCTTTGATGTTTTAACTGTCAATAGGATTTCTGTACCTACACTACCTAAGGATTTATGAAAAGAGCAATCTCATATTTCTTTAGGTCAAAGAATTATGTTTGTGGTCTCTAACACTGCAGCAGTTCCTATTACCATGCTACAGATAACACTAATATCTTGGATAAAACAGTAAAGCAATTGTTTTGTAAGAATTTAGTTTGATAGCAACAACTGCATAAGGCTGAAATGCTCCTCTGCTCAAAGGAAGTGTTCCAAGTTTATGAACTGTCTTAGTCTTTTTTAAGGCCATTTCAGACCTTGTTTAAGGTTTGATAAAGGGCTAAAATGGAATTATATGGATCTCAAGGTCTTCCACTGATGTGATTTCCTTCTGTGTTAGCAGGCCACCAATATGCTTCCTTCAAAAGACTGCTGTGGGACTGATGGCACATAACTCGTGTGGTGATCATGTGGAAAGTATGAATGATATACGAAACATTCTGGAGAAAAATTACTATCTATAAGGTCATCTTGATGCTATAGCATAGACGCAATTTGTGTCAAATTAAATTCTAATCTTTCCATACAATCCATAGCGACCATATTATCAGAATCAGTTCTTGCTATTAAAAAATAGTGACCCTATGGTCTTTGACTCCTCAGGGCCTATATTAAATTCAGGAGTGAAAAGCTGAGTTTCCATCTTCAAATTCCCTACTTGCTTCAAATCAAGACATTAACAGAGGGATGTCACTCAATGGAGCTCACTGCACAGGAAATTATTTTTGGTTTAGATAGCAAAATTCCTTACCTGAAATTTCTACTGAAGGCAGCAACAGACTCAGGCATTAGTGCTACACGCACACACGCATTTTACAGAAGAGATCTCCAGTTTGGGCCTCTAAGAACCATGTAAAGGGTCAGAGTTTTCCATAATGTTGTGGAAAGCTTCTGTGGAACTGTCTCTGCAGGCGGAAAAACATCCCCATACACCAAAGAAACAGGACCCCAACAATTACATTTTCAGTTATAATGCCTAAAGTTATTCAGAGATTGAGATGTTGAAATTCTCAATATTATGTCGGGCTGGTAGTAATAACTTATGCATTTACTTATTATTAGTCTGATAATATTAATTTGCTGAAACAGACACAGTCTCAGAATTAGGCACAAGTGATTTGCAATAATGGTGTCTCCAAAACTTGTGTCTAATCTTTCAGTGGACACCGAAGACTGAAATCAGAGGTTTTGCTACTTTCTCCAATGTGCTCCTCAGGGCCTATATATATGTATATATATATATATATATACACAATAGCCAATTTGTTCTGCACTAACCAATGTTTCCTAACCTTCAATTTTCACATATTTCTTCTCTCTTGTCATTACTCTTCATGTAAATAAATTCAGAAGGTCTCCTTTTGATTCCGTCTCAGGAGACAAAGAGCAACACACTGACATTTTTCTATGAAAGAGAATTCTTGTTTTCATGAACTCAAGGCAATTGCAGAGTTAAATTTAGGACCATATTAATGAATATTCTGCAGTACTTCCAGTCATCTATGCATTTTCAATACCTGCTTTACTTTTTCAGATCCAAAGCTAGATAGAGTGTATGGAATCCAATGTATCATATTTGAAAGGTTGAAGGGCAGCTAGGATTTATTCCTCAACAGCTAATTGGGATCTCTGCTTTTGGACTTCACCTGCATCCTTCTGCCAATATAATTCTTTATGTCATACTGGTAAAGTCATCAGAATGTCAGGAGAGAATAATTTGCTTCCCCAAGATTAAAGCAGTGAACACATCAATTTAATCCAGAGTTTTGGGAGACAGTCTATTAATCATCAACAAGGAAAAAGAGCTATGCACTAATAAGAGTCTTCTAATTGCTAAGCAAAAGTTGGGGGAAAAACCAACTGTTCCAGTTTGGCAGGTTTGCTAATAACTCCTCACAAGAACAAACAAAATGTTTTTGCTGCTCTTATCATTGCTTCACTTCAACACACTAACCTTGCATTGTCAACAGGAATAATTCAGCTGAGCCTTAGAAATGTGACTCTGAATCCATACAATTACCTGGAAACTCTCTTCCTGTGTTTTATGACAGTAACCATATTGCTCTGGTGCTTTATCAGGTAAATATATGTGGTATGAGAGCCTTGAACTTTGAATCAAACAGTGCTGTCTATCCTGGAGCTGATGGCATCTTGCATTAGCATGGCTGGTTGGGAAATGCAAGCTGCCAGGCCTGGTGGCTCACAGGAATTCCTCTGACTGTTCCTCACTGCTGTGTTGCAGGAATAACAAATGGCCTACAATACAGCAATACTCAGTATTGTAATGGGGTGATCTGTGTAAGTAGGGGAATCATTCTCAGAATTTTGGAAGTTTCAATAAGACTCTTTTTTTTCACTCTGTACTGCTAAGATTATACTTCCTTTCCTTTCCTTGTTAATACTGCTCCCAGAAGTCCTTCCCTACCTCAGACTCACTGCACTCTTTCACCACACTGACAGATGTACACCAGCAGAGTAAAAGCCACCCTCTCTACACAATAACATGCTAACCCCTGACAGATCCTCTTTCTCCTCTCACCCACAGCATACTCTTCACAACAGCCTGAGTAGCCTTTGATGAGAAAAAAATACAGACTGGCCTTCAATTGTTTTTTGAGGCATTGTGTATTCCAAAATATTTATTGACAGATATTTTTATACCTGAGGATCCCATATTACTTAGCCTATTCAACAATAAATTTCAGTGATTTTTTCTTTCCCCTTGAAGAGCATCCTTGATGTAGCAGAAGACAGAACTTTTAGAATTAGGAGCCAGCCTAGCACTCTGAAAGTTACAGATCTGTTGAGGTGGTGTGAAACAGCCAGGTGCTTTACAAAAGCACCAGCCTGCTCTGCTGCTGCATCTCAATTATGCTGCGTGACACGCCTGCTGTCCTAGCCCTGCTTTTCCCTTGAGGCAAACCTGCTGATGTGCTAATTTATATTGTGCATAACAGGGGATTTGGAATAGAAGCCTAAGAGACTTCTTTTCACCTGCTACCTTATTAGGGATTTGAGCCCACTTTGCTAGAGATGAAAAGCCAGTGGGTATAACACATTTGTGTCATTTAGTTCTCAATAGGTAGTCAGTTAGTGAATAATGGACTTGCAATGACTTTGTGCAGGTCATTTCCTGTAACAGATGTTCCTTTGTGAAGCTGCTATCCTGTAACTGTGTGTGTTTTCTTTGTACATTAACTACACACATTGAGGAGGTATTTATTCCTTTGTCATTAAAGAAAATCAAATTAATTACATGTTAATAAGAAGAAGGCAACAAATACGTATTTTGCATTTCTACAATATTTCCGTGGATTTCACATTCTCCTACTTTCAGAAGTGAACTGTGTGCAGAAGAGAGAGCTCTTACTGTTTTGTTAATAAGAGAGAGAAAGAAAGGTTTGGCTGCAATTCTGAAAACTCCTGAACCTCTCCACAATCACAGACTCACAGAACAGCTGAAGCTGGCAGGCACTTAAGGAGATTGTCTAGCCTAACTCTCCTGCTGAAAGAAGGGTAAGCTGGAGAATGTCGTTCAGGACCATTTCCAGTTGAGTTTTGAGTATATCCAAGAATGGAAACTCCACAAACTCTCTGGAGAATTTGTTCCAGCGTGCAGTACTAAGGGAAAAGCCTTTTTCTAATGTTTAAATGAAATTTCTTGTATTTTAGTTTGTGACCATTGCTTTTTGTCCTTTCACTGAGCACCACTGAGAAGAGCTTGGCTCTGATTTCTTTTTCCCCTCCCAAAAGGAGTTTAAACACATTGATTAAAACAAGCACAAGGTTAAATAATCTAAACTTTTACAAGTTCTCCTCACATAAAAGGTACTGCAGTCCCTCAGTCATCTTAGAGCACCTTCAAGGAACTCACCTCCAGTATTCATATCTCTCTTGTACTGGGCAACCCAGAAACAGACACAGCAGTGCAGATGGGGTAGGGAGAAAATATCTCCTCTTGTGACACTCTTCCTAATGCAGATCACAATGCCTAAGGGAATACTGCTCACTCACATTCGCCTTGGTGCTCACAGGCCCTTCAGGTCTTTTTCTGCAAGTAAAAAAGTTCTTAAGTACATCCCTAGCACACACATACACACGATTATTACACTGACATGTGGGGTTATTATTCCCAAGGCGCAAAACTGCACATCCTTTGGCTGAACTTCATGAGGTTCTTCACTGCCCACTTCCCCAGCTTGTTGGGGTCCATCTGAATGGGAGGCAGCTATCTCATGTACCTACCCCTCCTCCCAGTATTGTATCATCAGCAGACTTGCTGAGCTTACACTCTGCCCATTATCCAGGATGTTAATGATGACATTAAGAAGCACTGGTCCCTGGGGTACAGCACTCGTGATTGGTCTCTGGCTGTACTTCATGCCACTGATCACCACCCTTTGAACCTCATATTTCAACTGTTTTTAGTAAGGATGGTCAGACATCACTCACCACTACATATATCTGACAACTCCAATCACCTCTTTGTTCTTTTTATGTTTGGAAATGGTTTCCTGTTGTGGTGGATTTAGGAGTTTATTCCAATTTCTATAATAAGTTGTAATGGTTTTGTCCTGTTCCTCCCCCCATGCTGAATGGTTGAAAGTTCTGTATTCCTACCCACACAGCTGTCATTTTCCCCAGACAATGCCCCTTTTCCTGTTACATCATACCTAACTCAACCCCTATTTCCAAAGAGTTCCCTATCCATCACCCAAATCACTCCCTTACCCACTCCCCCCTCTCTGGAAATCCCCTAAATACCCTAATCCCTTTGGTCCTTTCCCATGTCTAACATCCCAACCCACCTCCTTACCTGGATCAGATTGGTTCTCCCAAGAACCACTCCTTCCCTTTATAAGTAAGTGCAAGCTCTGTGTTTGACGCTCCAGAGCGCAGCGCCCTTCAGGGCTGTTATGTTGTTAATAAAGCTGTTTTATCCCTGGAACTGCTGGCTCAGGGCTCCTCCTTCTCCCTTTGCTCTGAGCACTGCTCTTCTGAGAGGACCCTCGAGTTCTGCTCATTTCTTCCAACCCCACCAAGCTGAGGAGCTTCCCAACCCGAGGCTTTGCCTCTGCTATGGAGGAAGCTCCCCTGAAGTCAAGGTTGGCTGGGGTGGCCCACGAGACTAACTGGGACCAGAGAACAGAGGCAGTTTCCAGAATTATCTGCTACCTTATTATGACCTTTCAAGGGCAGAGATGAGGCTGGATCCTCATTCTTGTAATTCATGAAGACACATGGGATATCCGCATGCTTCAACCTTCAGGAATCTCACCGAATTACCATGACTTTTGAAAGACTCTTCAAAGAGTGAGTGTGGCCTCACAATGACATTGGACCATACCCAGCAATCATGGGTACATTTTCTCAGCCCCTATGGACTTAAGTATGTCCAGGTTGTTTAAATGTTCCCTAACCTGATTCTCCTTTAGCAAGAGTAGTCTTCCTTGCTCCAGACTTCCTCAATGGTTTCAACAACTTGGGATTCCTGAAAGCAAGACAAACAAAATGTTGAGTCTTTTCATATTCTTTGTCAAAAGGCCCTTTCCCATTTAACACTGGAATCATGCTTTCTCTAGTTTATATTTTGCTGCTGATGTACTGGTAGAAATCTTTCTTGTTGCCCTTCTTGTCCTCCATCAGTTCCTTATCCAAGTCTGCATATTTGGACACTGCATTGTTCTCAAGGCCTCTTGTCCCTGCTTATACTTTATATACTCTGAAATGCTGCATATCATCACATCTTAAGGAATGGTGATAAGAACTAAAGGTATTTAGACAGCTTCACTGGGCAGTTTCCTTAGCCACTTGGGATGGGATTTACTTCATCCAGTTTTAATGATCAGAAAGACAAAAACCCAGTCTTAAGTAATCATCCCCTGATCAAACTTCAAGTGATGAATAATCTCCTGGAGGCAACCATCTCTCCCGACTTAGTACAGAAGCCTTGACTATTTATATACAGTTTAGACTACATGTTTAATTTTCAGATGACTAAAACAATTTCCATGCCTCAAACTATACCATCCCTTATTGAGTAGTCATTAAAAAAATAAGTATATGCATATTTATATTTATGTGTGTGTGCACTAACATGTACTGGTGCTGGGAAACCAAACTCCAAGGTCTTTATTTCTATAAACTTCGAAAAAGTAAGACTGCAACCACAGTATGCTGCTTACTAGAGATGGAGCCATACACAGAGTTCTTATATTTCTTCTTAAACAGAAAAACATGACATTTCATAAAATTGTGACCATCTGCTGTACAGGAGTAATTTTTGCTTAGTAGTTTTGAAGAATACAGAATATTGAAGCCAGTGAAAGCAACAATGGCTTGCTGTCAATGTATTATATGGACTTAGATATTTCAAATTTCTTGGAAGTAAGGTTGCTATATCTGCAGCCTTCAGCTGGCTTAACATTTGAAATTCTTGCAATATAAAAAGCTGAGTGCTGTGTCTCCAGTTTTGTTTGCTGTTCATTTGCAACCTACTTTCTTAGGTCAAGAAAATCTCTGATAGAAATGCAGCTACACAGTTACACAAGAATGTTGCAGGCAAAGCTGGTTTAACTCTGGGAACAGGTGTAAGAGTCTTCAGCAGACACATTACTGGAATAGGCAGAATTTGCTGGCAGCTCTATGGCTTTGAGAAGCTGTGTCAAAGTGACTTTAGAAGGTCAGGTGCTGAATCAGATGCAGAGCTCACCCTATACTATTGGGATTTTAGCATTCACATCCCTCTGCTTCACCTCTGGTACAGAAAAATACTTCTTTGCTTGGATCAGAAGGCCCAGGAACACACAGGGTTTCGGAATTAACATTTAAATATTTTAGGATTTAGTCAAAAAGTTTTAGGCAAAAAGTCAGCAATAGACTGGGAAAAAGCCCTATCACTGGACAGTGCATAGGACTGGAAGAGCTGAACATTTTTAGTCCAATTTTATGTTGATGAAGGCTTGCTTAACTGCTCCCCAAGGGATAAGACATTTTTTATTGTTAAAAGAAAGTGTCATTTTTCTTTGACATAAAATTTAAATAATATGTAGTTGAAACAAAAATTTTATCAGTAGTGATTAAGTTACAATGAAACCACAGTGAAAAAAACATTTAAGTTATTCAGAATTCAGATGTGTCTGTCGGGATGTGAGGAGTAAGATGCTTTCAAAATCCCAAGGTTTAGCATGAGTACAAGTGATCTGCATAGAAAATTAAGTATTTTCATTAGCTATTGATTTTTTTTCTCTAAGAGCCATTAATGCTATATATTTGGACAGTACAGGATGGTGCCCATAATTTAAAAACCCAAGAACTTTCCTGAATAATCTTAATTTATTCAATTTACTCTCTCTTGATTTGAACCTGGGATATAACAGTAGGCTTCAAAGCCTGCTGTTAAAGTGCTAACATTAAGCCTTGAAGCTTGAGATTGTCTCTTCCAGATATTTTAAATGTGTGAGTTTTATGAAGACCTTAATGGAGCCGGAATTTTGCATTTGCCAAATTCTCCTGTCTGGGAAGGCAGATAACACAGAAGTACAGCTCTAGCACCAGGCAGGGGCACGGCTGATTTCAGAGGAAATTGTAATAAATAATGGCTTTAGCTTATCATTCCCCACAGGCTGTTGTGCTAAGCTGCTGCTGTTCAGGTCTCCAGGCCTGTGGAAGCCTGGCACTGCCATGGTGACAGGACATCACCGTGGTGTGAGCGTTCAGCAGCACAACCTCACACCTGCTGCGGGGAGGCACCTCCTGAGCTGAGCTCAGGGACCCAGACCATCCTCCCTAGCCTTCTGTGCAATGACAGGAGAGAGGCAGGCTCCTGGGGGAGAGCTGGGGCAGGAGCACAATGAAGTGCCCAAGGAGAAGCCTTTCTTTCCTCTCTCACATCTCGGTGCTAACACTGACTGGATTGCTGACACAGCACCTTGGCTTGGTGAGTGCAGTTAAGCTCACACACCATTCAAGACCTTGGGCAGGTCTGCAGAGCAATTCATCCACCCACTCAAGTTTCAGAAAAGCACTAGGAAACTTCTGATTTTCCTATATTCTAGCAAGACAAGAAAGAAGAGTTGACTCTTCAGGGATTTTGTACAAAAAGACACAGAACTAAGCACTGAAAGTGACATTTAGGTAAAATGCCAAGCATTTTGTATGTAACCCTGAGACCTCCTTTTCCTCACCTTTAATTGGGTGTTAATGCTCAAATCCATGCCTGTGTTTTACAGTCACTGTTTATGCAATTGCTCTTTTTACAAATGAGCACAGAGTAAAAGGTGGAGCACTTCAGTACCCCTGCATTTCTGTACACTCTGTATCTCCACCTGGCTTTCAAACTAGCAGTGGTTTTGAATCTGATCTGGGATTTTGCTGCTCCTAGGGGACATTTTAGGAGACAACAGGACTTGACCTACAATTGGGCATTTCATGCCCATAGTTTGGCCTCTGAAAATTAAAGACTGCAAAGCTGAGCTCCTCCCATCTCCTTTTATGAATTCTCCTTTCAATTCTCACTCAGTGAGCTCACCACTTTCTGAAAACTAAGATGTGATAAATATCCTGTAGTGCAAAAGTTGAATTTTGAAATATCAGGCTACTTGGACGCAAATCCTGTATATACTATTGACTAAAATACATCAATTCTAGTATTAGGTAACATGTTTTAGTGATCCCATTGCTATGCTTATAGCAGTTCAGGGAGGTCATTTAATAGGTCAGATAGATCATGTGTACTAATATATTCTCTCTGGAATACAACAGTAAAAAAATATGTAGGCACACAAGTTTATCCGTAAAAAGGGAAGGACATCAGAGATTACAGCTAAAATCAATAAGATAAAACTGTCACTCACGCTACCTACTATTTTACACTGCCCTGCTCACTGCTTCTAATTTCTCCCTTTTTAATTTCATGTTGTAAAAATGATGGCTCCCCTCACACTAGATTTCTAATGAATTAAACTGGGATCCAGATTATAAGCAATACCCAATACATATTGCTGCTGAAGTCCAGCTCCACGCCCCTGGCACCCACTTGATACATTACCTCTAGTGTAACCTAAATCCGCTCTAAATTAAGCTGGATGGGGGAGTTCGGGAAAAAAGTAATTCCATACAGTAGACAAAACCAAAACATTGCTGCTGGCCAAGCCACCCACATACCCTTTTTTCAAAGAAATTGTTTGCCATTATGTCTTCTCCAAGAGACCAAGAAATGATTTACTTAAATTTCCTAACTCTGTTTCCTTTGGGAGCACCATGATGTCTTATGTTGTACATAAGCACCTTCTGCACTAGGAAAAAATTCATCCCATGCATTCTCCCCACTTCTCCCATCCATGCTGCAGGGCAATCATCATGCTGGGATACAGCTTTGGCAGACAGCATTGCACCTCTGAGCTCTGCAAGTTGCAGTCCCTTCCTTACACTTGCCAGCAGCAACATTTCTGTCTGTGCTGACACATCCATCTGCAAATGAAGAAAAGGAAACCTTCTCATTCTTGTGTTTTGCTGCATATCTGCCTTAAAGTGACCTAAAGGAGTGGACACCATATCCTTTATAAGAATTAAAACAAAATAAAGTTACATTCTTCTACTTTTTGCCTTTTATTTTTTAAAATATATTTTTCCTGTTTGATAATTTAGGAATATCAGTATTTATCTTCTTTATGCTTCTGCAGCGTCCCCTAGATTGTCAGTTCCTCCATCATGGCATTAAATGTCAGGATGGAAATCACTTTCTCTAAGGTATTTCTTCCTCGAGAGGTTAATTAAAAAATAACAAAGGACCAGATACTCCACTGCCTTCTGTTTTGCATAGTCATTTGCAGACTTAGATCCATTCACAACTCACATTGTTTCACAGCTCTTCAGGGATTCAGGGATTCACAGCTCTTCAGACACCTTCAAGCATGGACCACCAGGCTGTATAAATATACGGGGGAGGAGAGAGAAGACAACTACTGAAGCAATACTTAAATACGTAAAGATCACCTGTAGTTGCCTGACTGACACAAAGGTGTTGGCAGGCAGCCTGATCACTGAAACAGCTCAGAGGAAGAGGGCATATGAGCTCAGTGGGGGATTTCAACTTTTGGGATTCTTAGCTCTTGCAAATTCATTTCACTGAGGAAAGGGACCATGATTTTAGACTCTTCTGCCTCAAAGACACAACCTACTTCTTCTAAATCTGCCTCTAAGGTTACTAGGTAGAGCAAGAAAACATGACCAGCTCAGAATCCCTGTCTCATTTGATATCAGTGCTAGCATATAATGAAATTTTAAACAGCCATACAGTTGACTGGCAATGGATAATTCAAAATTAAACCAATTTCACCTCTCATGTTAATTTTGTTTCACTTGCATGCTTTCTCTGCCATTCTTCAACTTCTCCAGTCATCCACAAATTTTCAGATTAAATAAGACATGAATTTAAAATGCAAGGTTCACATAGGAAAAACAAAACAAGACAAAACAACAAAGCACTACTTTAAAGAAGGCATATAAAGGAGGCACATGCCTAGGCTGGATGACATTTTCCACAAAGTGCCTTTGCTAGAAAAGTTGTTTTTCACCTAACTTAAATATTTCCACAGTGAAGAGCCTGAAAGTCAAAATATTCTCTTTTAAAAATATTTTCTGAAATATCATTCATATTGTAGTTGTTAGTTCATACCTTCATTTGTCTGAATTACCTGTGCACTCTTATTCTCATCATTACTGATGTGAAAATCACCCCAGAAACTGTAGACTGGCCAGGGAATCTAGTTTAGAGAAGGCAAAGGAAGAGGAAGTACACAGGAATACAGCGCAAAAGGTGTTCTGACACCTTTTTTAAACAATGATGAAAAAACCCACACTGAAACCACAAAGGGCTTGAGTGTTCCCTTTCTCCTGTGGGTTTCTGTTTCTCCCACTGCCTCAGAAACTCTGTGTTCCTCAGCAGAGGAACTGCTGTAAAAAGCCCTTTAGAAAGCCTACTGGTTAACAGCAGCTACAATCAGAAATGGAACATTTTTCCATCTTCGTGGACGAGCAATGGACAGTAGTAGAAGTGGGGATGTGATTCTATTCTCAGTGTTGTTCTCACTGACTCATCACTTACACATGCCAGAAAGTTTAGGGAATTTCTCAAAGGGGTAATGCAAGGATTGGTTAATTTTATAAACCACCATTACCTAAACATAGAAGAGCTCAACCTTGAATGAAAGGTGAGGTAAAAGGAAAAAATATGAGTGCTACAAGAGGAAAAGATGTTAATAGAATGGATCTTATGATTACACCTCTGTTGCCACAAACTCATCCATATTCTTCATTTCTCTGGGTGAGATTCTGCATCTCTTCTGCTGGACAGTAAAAATAGCTACACTGGGAAGCATAATTTCCTGAGAAAGCTGCAGCTCATTGTGAGGATAGCAAGAGTCAGTCCCCAAAAAAGATTTGTTTGTCATGAGGAAAGAGTACCTCATTTTCTCTGAGAGTAAGATGCATTCTAGAGTAAAGTAGAAGCCTTACCTTGAGTGAATATAACCAGAGTTGAGCGGAATATGGTACCAAGAACACTCTCCAGAACAGGATCAAAGAAAACATGAAAAATAAAATGTAATCACTAATACTATCTCACACTTTATTTAAAAACTTTCAGCACCTGCAAGAAAAGAGACAAAACTGGCAACTTTGCCACACTTACTGTTCCCAAGGAATTACAGAACCATGGTTTCCAGATAAAAATTACTTTTTGTGAAGTCTGGTATATTTTAAAACACTTTGTAACAATTCATTGCATAATTCAAAAGGCCTCTAAACTACAAACAGCGAACATACTTATGCTGGCAGGACTGTCAGTGCATTTTTGCTATAAGAAGCTTGGAGGTATGCTACAAATAATCTCCAAAGAGTAACTCTAATTAGCAGCTAAAGTTGGCATATTTCCTGCTATCTGAAAATAGATCAGAGAGTTAGGCTGAGATGAAAAAGCCCTATTAACTCCCTAGGCTTCCAGTTCCTGTTTATTGCTTTATCAACCATTATCTAAAGAAGTCTGGAGTCAGTGGTAACAGAGTGATTCGAGAGAGACTTTACTGCCAGCTTCTGTTGAAGTACCATAGGCACTCTACATAAATATCCACATGAAAACTTTATTTAATGGTTACATTAAGATGAACAATAGTCAGGAAAGTTGGTCGAATGGTCAGCATGCCAGCCTAGCAATTTTAAGGAGTGGGAGACATTCCTTGCTCCAAGGTACTATTTAATCATTTCTGCATGACCTAGAAAAGTTCTCTTTGGGGGAGGGTGAAAGTGGGGGAGATTAACCAAAGGTTGCCTGTATTTAAGCAAATCTTTGTTTTTCCTACAGCTTGTGGAAACAGAGAGGCTCCTTCAGACAAAGCAGCCCATCTTTTTGGTGTTCAGTGACTGGAGTTAGCCTTTGAAGAGATCCATCTGTCATCTGTAAAACAGAAATAGCGCTGCTCCACCTCATGAGAATGTTAGACAGATGGACACTTTCCTCTGTTTCCTAGAGACCTCAACCCGCCCTGAACAGGCACATCAGAAGCAAACACCATAACTCTCCCCACATGGCTCTGCAGCTTCCCTGGGGCTTTTGGTACTGAGACTGTGCTTTATGTTCCAGTTGCCTTCCACATAACTTCAGCAACTCTGAGGTTTGCCATGGCTACATGTTCCTCTCCTCCTACACAGCTTGAAAAGTATTAAAATGAATAAGGTCCTTTTAAATATCAGGACAGGAAAGGGATAGGTAGAAAGACAGCAGAAAGGAAGGCAAAAAAAATCATCCTCTTGGGAAGTATGTTTGAACCTCAGTTCTTAGAATTTCTAAACAAGGAAGATATTTGTCAAACTGTATTTTGCTCTACCAAACACATGGCAAAGCAAGCAATTTTTACATCCTGGGGCTAAGCACTGAAAATCAATGTAAATCTAGAGTTAATACGCAGACAAAGGAGGAAATGTTATTAGGTCAGGCTACTTTTGTTTGGACAAAGCCATAGAGAATTTAGGCTATCTCTTAGTTCTGGTAATCAGCCTGAGCAGACAAATCAATGTTTTAAGCTCTTAATAGCTACAGAAACAAATACTAAAGTTAGGCTAATGTTTCAAAAGAAAGTTGTGATTTAAAGCAACCCATTATCCCTCCCAGTATGTGGAAATTTTCTGCAAAATCCACCTACCACAACAAAAATTTACAACTGAACCTTCAAAGACAGGATTCTGAGGGTACCTTCACACCCTCCACAACACAAAGTGCCGCACAATAACCCTTGCATTTACAAGTTGAGGTTACCCTTCTCCATCTTCGCTTAGCAAAGTGCTTCTTTACACTCTGTTGTTTTCCTCCTGAAGAGGACAGACAGGATCTGTCTAAAAACATTTTAAGGGAAACAGGAAGAATCTACCTCCTTAGGCTTGTGGTCACAGCAAAGCCAACACAACTGAACTGTCTCAGGAATGGATCTCATCCAAACAAAGACCCCTTTGCTTAAAGACAGACAATGGTTAAAAGCCAAGTTGGTGCCAGCCAAGAAGCCCGAGGTCAAAATTCAAGCAAGTGTAATTTATTTTCCTGGCTACCTAAATGCCCTACTGGAGGGAATGCAGGCAAAACCCAGCTGCATACAACCAGAGTTGCACTACTATCCCAAAGGTTAATTCTCAAGAAATTTAAGCTATTTCAGGAAATTTCTCTCAGTCCCTTACAGCAAACAGCAGTGTATCACAGCAGGGGAAGCAGCGGGTGCATCTTTGAAAGCCTTGTGATTGAACAGAGATCTGTGAACAAGGCAACAGGACTCAGTTCTAGGGCGGAAGTCTGTAGAAGCAGGCTCTCTTCTTTCACCATAACATTATATGACTAAAGCAGAGCCACTTTACACTGCTAGCAGAGCAATGAGTGTATCAAACAAGCCTCCAGCAACTAACTGCCATAGGAATTTTATTTGCAGACTGCAGTACTTTGGAGAAAAGTGTTTATATATTTGCTCTGAATTATCTATGTCTCTGTGGATGCTATCTGTGCCCTGTATTTTTGGAGAAATAATTAATCCATTGAGTAGGAAGACCTCAACACTGGCAGGGCTGCCCAGAAATGTGGGGATGGCTGGCTCAGCAGGTGGAAGTCTCTGGCACTCACACCAGGGCTGGGCCAGCCTTGAGCAGAGCTCTGGACCCAAGTGCTGGCTCAGAGCCACGCTCTGCAAACACCCAAACACCGAGGGCAGGAGCAAGGGTGAGAGAGAGGCCTCTCATGGGATTTCCAATGAAGTTTATTCTCTTGAAAGTTCTCCCACGAGAGAGCCCAGATCTCCGACTACAGCCACTGCTGTATGGGGGGGAGCAAGGGGAGGGGATGAATGAGCCTGTGAGGGAAACTCGGGGAGGAGAACAAGGAGGGGTTTACAAAGTATAAACCAATAAAGGATCACAGTGGGAGGGAAAAGGTTACATAAACCAATGAGGAACTGAATAACAGGGGATGGACAGGGAACATTCGGGAACAAGGATCAGTTTCCAGAGTGGACTGGCAGCTGGGATAGGAGGGTACACCTGGGTTAAACTATTAACATAATGGGGGGTGGGGGTTTACAACTTTACAATATAGAAAGTAATTAAATCAAATACAGTAAGCAAAAAACATGCTGCAACATACCTGAGGCAAATTGAAGGAATAATATGTAAGGACTGCAGAATACTGAAATTATTCTCTAAGGTACTCAAGACTTTGAATTCAAGGGGAAGACATAGGGGAGCCTTTTTATAGAAGGTGGTAATGAGAAATCACTCATTAAGTTATGGAAAGCTGTCAGTTTTTTCTGTGCAAAGATTTGGTGGCTAGGTTCTGGAGAGTACTAAGGAGTCACTAGAGACTGAAAAACAGCAGAGGTAGAGGTACTATATCGCCAGCACCAGTGTTTGTGCAAAAAGGGTCATGGTGATGGATTGGTGCAAGTGACACAATTGGACGATTTTTTAAATTTCATTTTTAAAAATGAAGAGAATATTGCTTTTCATCAAAGCATTTTCCCTATGTTTCACTGCGGTGCTACTAGAAGTAAGGTACATAATCTGCTGCATCTCAGGATTTTTGCAAAAGACTTATAAGAATCATCTCTCTGCCTGTAACACAGTGAGCTTAAATTTTACATTTTTTTAAATCATGTAGACATCTGAAGAAAGGCATTGCCAAAAGAGGTTTCCACTTCTGTGCTCTAAATATTTTGATTATTCTTAAGCTTAACAGCAAATCTAAGGTCAAGAATCAGCACTCCTAAATTCCACAGAGGAACACAAGCAGAAATTATGAACCATACCTTGTTGGAACTGCTGGAGGTCAGGTCTGAATGAGGTATTTGCATTTGGCAAGAGATGCTTATCACTGACTTTGGAAAGGTTTGTTTCAGCAGAATTTTCCATGCTGTTTTCATGATGGAATAGTTCTATTAACATAATTCAGTATCACTTTATCTCATCCATTCTTTACTACAGTCTTTACATCCCTGGATGATCAAAAAATTATGTTTATATGCCAATCTCATTAACTCCTGCATACCATGAGATTCTGCATAAAACAAATGGCTCATATTGACATGGCCTTGAACAAACAAAGTGCAAAGGAAAAGACTGATGCTTTTCTTTGGTTTAATACCATCAAGACTAGCTCAGCAGGTGGATTTATGGGCTACCCCCATGCACATGTATCCTAGGAAAGCACAGCAGTGGAGTTTCCAGTGTTAATGTAAAGCTTGTGGAATGCAATTAACAGACTGGTTTGGCCAGATGTTGAAACAATTTTTTGCCTCAGTGCTAAAGCACTTCTGATAAAAACCAGCACAATGTAGAGTAAGACTTACCCAAGTTCATCCAAGGTATGCTCTCCAGTTGACTGAACTCCTCCTTGAAAGATAAATTGTGTACATTAATCTCACTCCAAAATAGCAACATAGGATTCTAAGTTTACTATTGTAATGACTGTCAGAGCACATCAGACCAGGTCACCTCAGAATGAAGGTGAATGAAGACCCGAAGTGGTTTGTCAGTACATTTGAGAGAAAACAGTGAGCAAAGAGAATGCTTATAAATTACTGTGGGCCTCTGAGAATCGTAATCTCAGCTATAACCATTGTTTTTCATTCAAGGATCCACTGTTGCAATCAAATATCTTTTCTGTTTGGTAGAGCAAATGTCAGGAGAATAAATTTTAAGAGCTATTATAGACTCTGTCCAATTGTAGGGATGCTTCTATGAGGAAAAGTCCTACTTTGGTTGGATTGCCTACTTTTGCTTCTGCTCCAAATGTCATATGAGACAAACAGAAAAAGGTCCAAGGACTAGACTTAATCTTTCTGACTGCCAAAGTACTTGCAACACACGGCAACATCTGTACTTTTCCTGGATCAAACCTCACCAATATTACAGAATCTGCTTCTGGAACTGGCTGAAAAGCACAGCTGATGTAGCTAAACCAGAACTCCAGATCATACTCCCAGATCAGCGTGTTGGCTCAGCTTTTTGACAGCAGTGCAGGAAACTGGTGATTTGTTCATTAAAAGAAATGCAGATGGTATGTAGCTGGAGTACTGCTATCAAGTTCTAGCCTATAGCCCTTCTAACCTGGCAGCCAGGAACCACCATATCCCCACAGCACTCAGAAATAATTTGTTGTTTATATTATCACAGGTCACATTCTGTCCCTTAAAATTTTTTATTCAAAGACTCCACAATTGATACAGCTAGGAAAATGCTAATTTTAGTGTAGAAAGTAAACAGAGGTCTGATTCAGCTCTCCTCAATAGTTGATGCAGAACAGGATTTTCCATTGGAAAAATTAAGGGATACAGCAAACATTGGACTGGCCTTCACTGGGAAATGGAGGGTAAGGGGCAAGCCTGACCAGAGAGCCAGGCTGAGCACCTTGGAACATGTTGCTGGCAGTTTCTTATGTAGAGGAGAATTAAAAAGTTTTTACCGTGGTGGATTGGCACTGGCCAGGAGCAAAGCAACCACACAGCCTCTAACTCACCTCATCCTGCTCATTGGGACAGGGGACAAAATAGGAAGAACAAAAGCCAGTAAACTCATAGTTCAAGCTAAAGACAGTAAAATAGCTGAAAGAAAGAAGAAATGAAGCAATTGATAGGCAATATGAAGAATTGATAGGCAATAACTCAACTCCCACAAGCAGACTCATGGCTCAGCCAGTCCCTGATCAATGGCCACCCTGGAAGAAAAAGCCCTCACCTCCTCCTTGAACTACCTCAGCTTTTATTGCTGAACATGTTATTAAATGGTATAGAGTGTCCCTTTGTCAGTTCAGGTTGGCTGTCCTGTGGTGTCCCTTCCCAACCATCACAGCCTACTCCTCGGTGAAGCAGGAAAAACTCAAGCTGTGACACTGTGCAAACATTGGTTAGCCATAGCCAAAACAACAGTAGGTTATCAACACTTTTAGACACAAATTCTAAGTGCAGAACCATAGAGGCTGATACAAATAAGGTTATCTTCTGCCCAGCCAGACTCAATACATCAGCTTAGGCAAAACCAATTGCCCAGGACTTCTCTTAACTTTTAGCTTGAATAAAAGCTAGAAAGGGAAGAAAATCAATGTCTTCCTTGGTAACACAGTGACTAAAGTTGTTTTCCAAACAAATGGGCAATTTGGGAACAACATTGCCACACAATTCATCAGAGTAGCATAGCACATCGAAGTGCTAATCCATCACTTCCTGATTGTAATAAAATATCTGGGAATTTGGGCTCAGGCAGGAGTATTCTGCATACAACAATTTGGAACTGTACCCTCAACAAAATATCACTCCAGCTGGGACACATTCAAGGACTATTGGTGTATTCCTAACCTACATCATTTTTAAACATGGCTGTGTAAGATACAGTATCTAGAATGCAGGAGGTCTGGCTTGGCATCCAGGCCTCTGGACTATGTCTCTTTTAGGACAAAGCGCTGTTGCTTGCCAGTCTGTGCTGAATCATAGCTATTCCTACATTAAATTGCACAGCGTTATATCATGAAAATTGGTCTTCCGTGCTACAACTACACTAGTTGTCACTTATTAATCAAATCATTTGAAACACCAATGTACAATCTGCTAAATTCAAGCAGTTATGGTTGTGGGATTAAAGCTCTTCAGACCAGGAATACAGGACATCGAAAGGGAAAGAAGAGTGCTACATAAAATAAGGGTGACTATAATCAAGGGGGTGTGTGGGAGAAATAATTAAATATTTGGCTTCTGTTCATTCATCAGACTGTATAATTAAAAGCAAAGCCAAGGAGTTCAGGTTCTGGATCTTGCTCAGTGGTGCAAGATCACAGCCATAGGTGGAAGGTGAAAAAATACAAAATGTCCACAAGATGGGATGCAGTTCTTGGTTGATATATATCTTAAAGTCATCAGAGCACCAAGAAGCTGAAAACAGACACCATAAAAGTGACCTTTGCAGACAAACCACTGCTAGATGACAAACCGAGGACTTTTTGATAGGAAAGATCTGACCATAAAAGTGTTTCTTTTCTAGTACAGCCAACTCAGGACAAAACGAAGGCATTAGAGCTGCCTGAAAAGAAAATATGGAGGTCCCTCTTACATTGCTTAGTGAGAACTCAGGTACCCATTTTTTCTAATTTCAGTTACAGTTTTACAGAGTAATCCTGACCAAATCATCTCAGAACAAAACTGAAGTGACAGAGCCGTTGCTAAATCATGGGGAATTCTGCAATCTGCAAAACACAGATGTACAATAAGCCTTAAGTACTCCGTGGCATTCATCCGCAGCATGAACAATCTGCTTCATTGTGGCAATTTTTGCCCTTCTCCTGAGGGCAAAAATGAAGGAGGGTATCAACACACCCACTCTTGTCACACCAATTTATAAATCAGTCCATTGCTCTTCTGGATTCTGGGGTAAGATGCACTGAAAGACCTGGGGACTGAGGTATGCCCAGAATCATCTGGAGAACATTTAAATCTTCTCTATGCATGACACATAAAAGACAACATAAGGGCTGGTGCCATGGATCCTGAGTGGATCCAGGGAACAAAATCTTTTACACTGGGAAAACTACAGGACCAGTTGTTTTTCTGGAAGTGGTGATGACATTGACTGGAGAAGGAGGAGGCTAGTTCAGTGTTCAGTCTCTGGGCATGCACACATGTTCTTTTCACTTATCCTTGTCCCAAGAACACAAGCTCCAAGCTTGCCTAGAGGAAATAGAGAAAAAATTTCACTCCCCTTGAAACCAATATTATAAATGGAGTATTAACTCCATTTGTCTTAAACTCAACAGGTATTATAAAGATTAAGAAAACCATTTTAGGTTGAAAGAAAGCAGCAAAGCATTCTTCGGTTCTTTATTCAAAGTCAGGGTTGAAGGAAAAACTTTGGAAATGTAAGTAGGGCATCTCACCAGCTCAATTGAATAAAAGATCAGAAGAGGAAAAACTGTGTGAAATAATTCGTCACCCAGAACTCAATCTGCATTCAAACTCAATTTATAGATGAATGAATGATGGAAACCAGCTTAGGGCAAGCAAGTTCCAATCACCATCATTATTATTATATGAGAAAATACCATCATGACACTCAAAATACTTGCTAAAAATAGAACCTTGAGCCCAATTCTTCCTTTAAAATAATTTTGTGTTTATGCAATTTCAATTTTTGAAAGATGCATTGAATTTCATTATCATCTACAAAGAAAACAGTATCTTGCTTGAAGGGCATGCTTGCATTTTAAGATCCAGGAATTCCAGTGCTGAGCCAGCACAAGATAACTGATTTGCTATTGAAAATGTATTTAAACAAAGGGAAGCATTTCTTTGTCTACTCTATATCCTGATAATAGATTTTAAAATGTTATGCTTAGTCTCTAGCAAAAACATAATCATATACAGGCATATTTTAATTCTAATTAACCTATTTATTATTTTGGATCTAAAAGGATCCAGAAACATGTATAGAACTGTTTAAATCTGGAGAAGTTAAAACATAACATATAATGCAGGTGACTGATGCAAAATATTTAATGCAAGGGAAGTTTTGGTGATAGCAAAATCAGGTCTGCCACAACTGGGTAACAGACATGGCAGAACAGAGTGGGTTCCAAGGCAGCATTTATCAGGGAAAACTGAACTTCTGGTTCCCTAGGACTGGAACACAGGACAAGCCAACCACTGAAATGGCCAGAATAATCTAGCACTGTTGTCATTAAATACAGACCAAACCAATTATTTTTTTTCTTGAAAATCTAGAACATGCACCACTTAGCTCTCAACAAAAATTCCACACATGGAGTTTACTATATTGCTGCATATCTGAACTGGCACCTGGCTAACTGTTCTGAACACACGGTTGCCTTGGCGTATCAATGGTATAACTGATATAATGACACAGTCCAACTTACAGATGAAGGGGTACTGAAAAACTCATTTATATAGACATACTTCTCCCTCAGCTTGCACAATATATTCAGTGTTTATCATGAGCATTGCTCAGACAGCATTCCTGAGTGGTCCCAGTAACTAGCATTGTGTGCTCATTGCTGCCACAGAGCCATCTGCTTCCTGACCGAACGATTCCCAGGCCACAGGCAGCCCTCCTGTGTTCTGATTCAACATGATATAAACATTCAAACCAGCATTCACAGATGGATATATTTTGGCAGGAATATCTATAACACTTTCCTGCCTCAGAACTATAACTTTTTAGGAAACAAATCTGTTGTGGAAAGAGAAAAGGGGTCAGGCATTCTGTAAAGCAATTGTATATGAGTGTATACAGTCATTCCACTTAAAAGAGGGAAAAAACAGTCACAGTAAAACCTTCTTTTTATCACATACCTCTCTATAATATATGTCACTCCTGGGGCTTTTTCACATAATAACTCTTAAATCATGCCATCCTCAAACAAATCATAAGACCTAAATAAACAGAACTAATCTATTTAAATTTTAAAAGGCTGTAATGTCATAACATGCCTGTACAGATCTGTACACAGTGATGTTAAAATCTAAGTTCATCCAAGGCCCCCAAGCCTGTTTATTTGTAACAGTTGTTCATTGCATTTCATATCCATTTGGTTCTTCCATTATTTGTGTGTCAAATGCCTTTGATAAAAGAGGTAATTAAATATTTCCAAAGTTACTTGTGGTTATTATTAAGGTTTTAGTAAAGTAAACAACACAATAACAAAACTCAACTGTCAGATTACTCCCCAAATCACTTTTCTCTCTCTTTATTTTCCTTCTGAGTGAAAAGCAAAACAGGGAGTGACCTGGAGTGACTTTATGATGCCTGTATCCCCAATCATGTATTCTGTTTATGTTACATATTAAATTCTGCACCTTTAAGACTGGTTTTGAGAGCAAAGTGGGGAAAGAAGAAGCTGCAGTTTGTTTGTAGAAATTGCACTCACTCCCCCACAGCTCTCTCCGGACTGTGTTGTCTGCAGCACGGACAGACAGCGGGACAGAGCTCTCCTTTGCTTTTAGTTAGTTTTTAGCTAGCTGGGGCAGGGAAGTTCCCTGGGCTGTGTTTTTTCCTTTTTTTTCCTCGGATCTGTTCAAACCTGCTCTGGACTGGAAACCCAGCACACCCCAGGAGCTCACACCTGTGGCCCACCAGGGCCTGGGCCTCGGCACTCTCTGGCGCCTGAGAGACTGAGAAGGGACTGAGCGAGCCGAGCTGCACCTCACAGCAAGGACTTTCCTGGATTTGCCATCTCTTTGAACAGGAGAGGGTTCATTGTTTAATATTATTCCATTTTTATGCCTGTGGATATTTTGCTTGTTAAATAAGCAGCTTTTTCCACTTTCCTTCAAGGAAATCTTTTATTTTTCCTGAACCAGTTGGAGGAGGGACCCCATTCGGAAGTTTTCTCTCCGATTTGTCCTAAAACAGGACAGGGAGACCTAGTTTCAGCTTTGCCCTTGAAAATCAGGTGTATAGTGTGCTTTGAATTCAGTTTGCACTCACAGCACTTATGCACATAGCTGTAATCTCACTTCGATAGCAAAAGCAGACTAAGCTCAGAACAGCAAATGCCCATGACCTTAAGAATTATCAGTACTGATATGACACTTAGTGTGTAGGCACATGCAGGAAGTTAAACCATTAGAGTCTGTTCCTCACAGCTACTGTTGTATCTTCTGGAAGACCCGAGGAACACTACTGCATAGCTTCAGTGTCAAAATGTACTTGTAAAAATCTCTTAACTAATGATTCTACTCTCTTGCAGGTACTTAGTACTTTGGAGGGTTTTACAGAGAAAAGACTTGGAAAAGACAGTGATATCTGCATAAAACCATAATCAGATATACAATGCAGGGCATGGTGGTTCATATACACACTAAAACAAATTGAAGTTTCAATTCCCAGTCAGGTCTGTACTCAGTAATTAGTTCCTAAGGAAAGGAACCAGTAGATGGGGTAGAGGAAATTCAAGGAAGCACTTTTCAAATTTTCATGCTTCCCTTTCAGAACCATTTCTATATGCTTGGGGCCAAAGAATATTTTAAAAATTAAATCTGAACAAGTAAAAGCATTTGAGAAGACAGCAAAGGGAAAGGAAGGTACACATCCATATGAAGCACAGGAGTGTGTCTAGCCAAAGCTCATGATAGGTCTTAGTTCTCTCTAAACTTCAGTTTCTGGCTTCTTTGTGTTTAATAACATCTAGCTGTTACAAAGGCAGAGGATATCCTTAAAACAAATGAGCTACATGACTGTAGCTCTTCCAGTTTTCTCACAGTATTGCATACTAAATATTTCTCTTTAGGCTGCAGATCCTGAGAGGATAAAGGAACAATAAGACAAAATTTTCCATTTCCATTAGAAACCACTTTTATCGTCCGTGGTTTCAGAGAAAATGGTCTCTTAAATGCATTTCAAAAGCACTCTATAGATTGAGAAACTGGGGAGGAAAGAAATCCCAAATGTGTTGTTATATATAATAACCCCACAGTATGGGGCTGGGGGCAGGGAGGGGAGAGGGAAGCATCTCACAGTGTGACAAGTGACGGAGCTGGCAGTGTGACCCGACTTTGAAGATGGTCTGCAAAGAACAACCTTCATTTCATGTACTGCTGTTTCAGGTGCAAAGGATGATCCTTCAGGTGACAACACTGCTTGCCATTCAGGCAGAAAAGAGAGGACTGCTCACATGAGCAAGATTTACATCAGGCATGGTTTGTATCATTCAAACTACCTGTATATCATTCGTGGTGGTTCAGGCTATCAAAGGTGAACTCAAAAAGCTAAAATTTAAGACTCCAAATCTTTTGTGCTATACAGCAGGGTTACATTGTTCCTTCTGTTTGGAGAGAGAACTCGACTTTCATAAGCCTGGGAAACCAATAAAGCAGAAGCATTCCAAATAGATGCCACAGAAAAGTGCTCAAAGACAGTGCAGAAAAGAGACAAAGAAGGGGTCAATGGCTGTGAAGGGCAATCCAGTCTCTCTGTATACAGAGGTGTTATTTGCTAGCAATAGCTCTATTAATGGCACTATCAATCTCTCATTCAACATAACAGAGTATTTTTGCCACAGTTTCCCACTCTCTCTGCTGAGCTGTATCAGGGGAAGCTCTATCAGTGACTTGCATGCTAAATTTGGGTGTCACACTGACATGCTTGGCACAGGATGAAATGTCTGTGCTAGAAGCTGCAGAAGCTGCAAGTGGAGCTGTGTTCACATCACCAACAGATTAAGCATACTAGAGCTGAGAGCAAGGCATCAAATCAAGCTGGACCTGCTGTGCTGGGCTTGCTCACTTAGTCCCAGCAGCAGGGCTGGTCAGGGCCAGCAGCACAGGGGTAAAACACAGTGGTAGCATTATGGGGAGGCATGGCACAGGGAGCATATTGAGCAAACCATGTGCGGGGGGAAGGAGGTAAGAAGGCAGCAGGAGCCATTTCAGACAGCAGAAGTGGAACACTGGCTTGAAGACAGCAAGCATGAAAAGAGCAGAAAGCTGAGGCAGTCACAACTGTGGGTGTTGTTTGGAAAGATTTGGGAAGCTGCAATCAATTCATTTACCCTGCCAGCTGCTATCACTGTCAGAGCCCAACCAAGGGTAGCGACAGTGGCGAGTTTGGGCAGGAGTTTGCCAGTATGGACACAGCCCACAGTTCTATTATATCTCTCTATCATGAAGCATTTCACCGATGCCAAGACAGTTCAAAGAGCACACACTCTGAAACCAGGATTCCCAGCAGTGTTTTCCAGCAAACTGCCCCATGAGCAAGACTCACTCACAATTGGTTATGTTGGCAGGCAGCATTGCATTGCACCTAGTGAGTCACATACAGTAACTGAATGTGACATGCCACCATAACGACGTTCCAAACCAGGACATTCCAGAAGACAAAGTGCTCCAATATGAGGGGCTTAAAGAGGTACTAAAGAATTTATGGAGAATGAAATGCAACTTCAGCGAGGGTGATGAAATTATCAGCCTCAACAAGAGCAAACACAGAGCCAAATGGCAGGATCATATAATCCTGTTCTACTGATAGACAACCTTGTTGAGAGTCTAAATACATTCATCTTCTTAATTGAAGCTGAGCTGAACTGATTTGATCACATTAGTACTGCCAGAAAGAAAATATTTTAACTTTTTTAAGTGCTTGAGATTTTTAAATGAAGAATTATTGGTAATTGCAATTCGCAAGTTGAAGCTTTTCATCAGAACTTTCTTTTATGTTTTTGGTAAAGATATACATTTTTAAAAGATGCTTAGTTTCCTTTAAATGTTTTCAAATTTTCACACAATAAATAATAATAAAAAAACCTAAAAATAATTAAAAAAATTTGGGTGAGAAAAAAAAGTGCTCTTCACAAAACCCCAGCTTCATTTTCAGTGAAAGGTCAAAAATACTTTATTTTTCTCCTCCTTTCTCACCAGCCCATACTGCCTTACTTCAAGTTGCCCTGATACTAGAAGGACTAAGAGTCTGATCCAGTGATGATAGACTTGACTTTAAGGAGAGCTGAAAACACTCAGTTCTCTGTGGAAATGAGTCAATGCCTCACAGTGTAAGTCCTTAGGAAGTGGAGTGGAGCGATACCTTTATTCCAGCTTGCTACCTGCAGGGAGGAAGATGCATGGCCGGCAGCACTGGGAAACTGCTGTTTATTTTCTGCATGAGAAGCAGTAGCATTATAGAGTCTCTGGCTTGAACTGGGCAACAGAGTGGTTTTTTTCTGATGTAATACTGGTCTGGTAGGACTCAGCCACCAACCAAATCAATCCCCTGCCAGGCTCCTTGGCTCAGTGCTGGCAAATACACCCCATGCTTTTGGCACATGTAAAAGTTCCCCTGCAACTCAGCAGAATCAGGTTCCATTCCTCCCTACAGAAAGCTTCCTTTGAGACCCTGAGAAAGTCACATAAGGACAGAGTTTTAAATGTATTTAAATTTTTACAATTTTAATGCTTGTCTATATGATACCAACTGCACTTGGATGGATCAATGCACTAAGAAAAATAGTGCTAACACCAGCAATGCAAGGAAGGGTAAAATGTTTGACCAAGACAAATGCATAGAAGTGAGATGTTCAAATAATACACAACACAGACCATAGGAACCACAGCAGGTTCTGCTCTGTAATTCAGACCCTTGCTATAGAGCAACTACAGTATTTTCATTTTTAAAAGAATCTCTTAAGTATGTAAACATGCTTACCTACTTCCTATAGGTTTGCACCTTCTTTTTGGGGTTCCTTCTCCTCCACTTCAATAACCTGAGCCTCACACATAATACCTGCCAGGCAAAAAATGCCATGTGTTGTGGGTTATCTGTAAATACAGGCAGTGCATTTGTGCTAAATGATTAGTTAGCTTATGCAATTGCTAAATTTTCCTCTCATTTCTCACACTCTGGGAAACATTTGGATAGATTTTCTCTTTGCTGATACCAGTTTATTGGAACTTAATCATCCTTAAGACTTTCAAATTTGCCTGAAATGGGGAGACATGGCTCTAAACCACAACACTCTGGGCCTAAATCTAAGTAGTGCCCATCTAACAAGGGGCACTAGATAGTGCCTGTCCCTGTCATTTGTCTGATACACAAATGCACTGTGTTATATTTTGAGAGCTATGCAGAGCAAAAAGAGAAAAGGAAAGCAACCAGCATATCCTAACCTATATAAGCCCATGGAAATGCTAGCTTCTGGCTGTTGTCTCAAGAAAATTTTCCTCTTCAGCATGAAAGGTTACAGCACGGCCAGAAAATACCTACAAGAATAGAACTGTGTGTTTGCATAGAAACCCAAGACATTATTGGAGATGAACTGAGCCTCCCTTTTCAGTCTTAATGTCACAGGTGCTTCCAAACATATGTTAATTTAGGGAGGAACTATATACTCTGGGACTGCACAGACTCTCCTCTCTCATATTACATGGAGTGCACAGCAATAATGTGGGAGAAGAGGGACAGAAGAGCACAAAGGAAAACCGTTTTAGTCCTTTCATGGTCCATTCACTATTTTCTGGAAATTACTGAGAGCCTGAATCTAGCTGTGGCCTTGACAGCAAATAGAAGGCATCAAGGGAGATTACATTAAAAAAGGAGAATTACTGGGTAGTACAGCAGTATCAGGTACTCAGAAGCGTATGGAGTACAAGGATGTTCTTTTTTCATTAAGAAAATCACATATTTGAAGGAAGCCGAAGGAGGAAACTATCAGTTTTGAGCTGGCACAGGCAATCTCTCACTCAAAAGGAGAATTGCTTCAGCTCTCACAGAAACACAGAGCTTGACATTAAATGGATGCTTCCACTCTCCTCTTCCGTCTTTGGAGCTGGGATGTTCTCTCTTGGAGGGCAATGCCCTGAAGCTTCCTCAGTGCTCACCTGGATCCTTGAGCTTATACAGGCCTCCTGCACAGCAACACCATGTATTTAATTCACCTGTATCACGTCAGGCTCCCACTGCAGCCAAGGCCATTCAGTGCATTGCAAGAGGTAGTCAAGAGCTTCTCCAGCCCAGCTTCCATTCCAGGCTGACAACAAAAATCCAACAGCTCAGGCACAGCTGCAGCAGCACAGTCCGTTTTACTGAACTTGCCTCTGATATGCCAAGCCCTGCTGAGCCTGTGGAAATCAGGTTTACAACAGCAGCTGCAGCCATTAGCTCCCTCTTTTGTGATTCCCAGCATTATTATGCTGTTTGTGAGCTTTGCTTTAAATGACCTCACTATAGACTGGGAGAGATGAGACTTAGCAAAAATCACATACACACACTGACACACAAAGTGTGGCAAACCCCAATGGCAAGGTTGTACTAACAGCTTGTTATTTAGTGACATAAAATCACTTCTAATACAGGCAGCCTAAACCTCTAGCAGTCCTTTGGCAGAGATGACAGACACACTCAGAAAAAGCCCCTTTCACAACATTCTACAGGGCAGTTAAGTGCGCATGGGAAACAAAACAAACTCTAAGAAAACAACTACCTTTCTGCCAGAAAAATAGGCCCCTTTTGCTCATGTATGATGCACAGGGAGGGGGTAAAGCACTCTTCCCACAGAGGAAAAAGACTGAAGTGGGCTTTGGAAAAGTTTTGTTTTAAATTGGAATTCTGAAAGCAGCTCTTGGAAGAAGCTGTTCCTTATACCCTCCTCTCTGCTTCAAAGTAGAGCCTATTACTTTCACCCCAAGCCTTGACCAGGACATCAGGAAGCACAGCAGCAAAAAGATAAACCTGAATACATGTATCTAAAAGTCTTGTTCCATGTCTGAAAACTGAACAGGCCATTGTCATGTAATGTTAACTGCTCTGATGGTATTTGTATTATTTTCTAGTGCAGAAACAGATTTAGCACTCCAAAGACATCTAGCAGACCCCTGTGCATATGGAAATAGAGTCTGCATGGAGGGTGCAAAGCCTGCTGAGGCAGTTAATGTCTAGCCTGGTTTATTATTTTAGGCACCAAATTGTGTTTATGTGGTCCTAACTGCATGCAGAGCTGGTGCAGATGTGGCTATGTCCATGTGAAAAGGCGCATGAGAATATGTGGAGCGCTGACATGCTGCACTGCTCTGGAGCCCACTCAGGCTCAGAGCTGGTCCTGGCTGACTCCATCCAGCTTTCATACAGCACTCTTCAGCAAGCACAGGGTAGATTTCCACATGTGCAGCCTCATCTCTGCAGCATCATCCTGTTCAAGGACAAAAGCTGCCTCCAGGTATTAGTGCCTATAAACTTTTACAGATAGAAGCACACTGAACAGGACAAAGACATCAGAGATGGTTTGCTGAGTCCCTCTTCATTCAGAAACAAGAATATAGAAGACTCCATGATGCAGAATGTTCTTGCTCACCATTGCTGCATACAATGACAGCCATTCAGGGGACATGAAGATGCCATTAATCCATGTATATGCATGCTAACAGTGCAGCTGTTGAAGAGACACAAGCAATGCTGTCAGAGGAGCTGAGTTAATTTACATCATCCGAGGTTCATTATCCAAGGGAATACACTAGAGAGGGGTGCCAAGAATGATTACAGTCACAACCAATCTGTTCCCATTGAGCCAAAGTACAGTTTCTGATTTGGCAGGGCCCACTTACACCCCTGTTTACAAGAGTTTGGCTCAGTAAGCAAGGGAGAGAGACAGATCAGCATACACCACACTTCACTTTATGGCTGCTAATTGTCTTGGATGACTATTTATTTGTATAAATAATTTACTTGTGTATCCCACCAAGAAGACACCTGAGCCCTACATCGTCTGTTAATGGTGACTCTAATGATACACATCCAGCACATGGGTATCACCATTCCCATCCTGCTCCCCCAGCCCTTCAATAAGGCCCTTGCCCATCTGTGCAGGACAGATTAAATAATCAAGAATTAACAATGGCAACCTATCCGTCTGAAAACAGTTCTTTTGGGATCTGACAATTTTTCCTCAGGGCAAGCACTCTGCAGATGTGGCCTTGCTACAGAGACCTACAATCCTTGGCTGCTAATGCAGGGGGCTACAATATTTGCAGTTAAACAGTTGGTCCAGTCAACTTAGACTCCTCTTCTATTACAAATATGTAATTCTGGAATTAAAATTGCTTTAGTATATGTGCTTCGGCAGTACATATACTAAAATTGGAATGATACAAAGAAGATTAGCATGGCCCCTGTGCAAGGATGACGTGCAAATTCCTGAAGCATTCCATATTCCAAAATTAAATACTTCTGGTTTAGGACAAATCTGGGAGGAAACCTCCAAATAGGGTCCCTCCAGGAAAAAAACAGATTCAAGCAGCCCCTCCCCCAAACTGGTTCAGGAAAATATTTCCTTGAAGGAAAGTGGAAAAAACTGCTTATTTAACAAGCAAAATATCCACAAGCATAAAAGTGGAATAATATTAAACAATGAAACTTCTCGCTGCTTAAGGAGATGGCAAATCCAGGAAAGTCCTTGCTGTGAGGTGCAGCTGGGCTCGCTCAGTCCCTTCTCAATCTCTCTGGCACCAGAGAGTGCTGAGGCCCAGGCCCTGGTGGGGCACAGGCGTGAGCTCCTGGGGTGTGCTGGNACCCACTTTGCTCTCAGAACCAGTCTAAAAGGTGCAGAACTTAATATGTAACATAAACAGAACACATGATTGGGGATAAAAGCATCATAAAGTCACCGCAGGACAGTGTGTATTGAGACTAGGTACTTTTTAATGCACCACAAGTAACATATGTTTTTGACTGATGTGTCTTTATTTTCTATTAGTACTAGGACAGGCAATGTGATCTGTGAATACAAATGTAGAGATTTTACTTCCATCAGGAGTATGACAGCTGCTTCAAACTCATTGGCTATCATATAATTTTAAAGAAAAACTATGGAAATTGAAATACTTAAAGTTTGTCAACATATAGTTTGACTCCATCTGGAAAGCATGGTTGTTGCCACTGCATGTCCCAACAATTCTGTATCACACAGCCCAATACTCCAGGAACGGCACTTTAATTTTCATAACATATTACCATCTATTATTTAATTTTCATAACATATTACCACAGACATTTCTGCCACACTATACTTTATTATCTCAGGCTCTAAATATTACATCATTCTCAAAGCTATGCCTCTTGGCACCCTTTCCTCACACATTTTGTTCCATTAAGGCCTGCGGGTTTAATTTTATGGATAAAAGTTTGCAGGATTAACCTAGATTACTGTGATGATGACTACTCACATATGGAGAGCTCAGAGTATTTGCAAAATACTCCAAGCTCAACTTGATGACAGTCAAATGTTTATCACTGCTGGAACAGAAGAGTGCACTGCTATTGCTAATTCTCCCTTTTCTACAGCTAAACAATTTTGTAGTCCGGGACAGAGAATGAAGAAATATCTACCAGCACAACATTCATGAGCTGCAAACACACCATATGCAAAGATACTAAATGCCAGCATTTCAGCCTCAAACAGGTGCTTGTCTTCAAATATATTGGTAACCTTTCCACCAGATGTATTTGGCAGAAAGCTCTGTGTTCAAATATAGGCTCCTCTGGAGCCTCAAGAATGGCTCCTCTAAATATTAACTAACATCAGGAATGTAGAATAATGTAAACAGCTTCCTTAGCCACTTTAAGCAGCTACTATTTCACTTTGGAAATAGTAAGTGTGGATATAACAAAAAATAATAGTAAAAATTGTGAATGCAGAGGGATAGAGTACTACCTGATGGTGGAAAACTAAAAAACCCTGGTATCTTCCTTTTTATGTGTCAATACCAAATACCTGCTTTTCAAGTATTCCTGACTGTATTTCCTAGCTTTGTTTCCCCCATAATTCTTTGGTTGCTTGACAAATGCAAACATCTTTTTATTTGCTAGTGTTGCCCCTTCCCTGTATCCCAGATTTGCTAATCATCCCACGGTTTGTTGGCAAACACCAGCAACACTCAGTCCAGTATCAGTCTCAGAAAAGCTCATGTCCTGCATTTCTGGACTATTTTATTACATGATGACATTTTTGCCACGTGTCCTGTGGATTCCCTGGGTTGGGGGAACAGAGAGGTTTTCCCCCAAAAGGCTGTTGGGATCCCATTGGCTCCTTCCCCTATTCCTGTGTCCCTGGGCCACTTCCTCCCTATTCTCTGATTTGACCCAGGGTCTGGGTGTTGCTGGCAGTCAAGGATCACCCCTGAGCCAGGCAGGAGGAGGAAGCTGGATGTGGTACATGTAGGTGCCCGGGAACTCTGAACATCTCTCTGTGTGGCTGAATTAAACATCTCTGGATATTATACAAAGGCCCCTGTTGCTTTTTTACCCTAGATTTTACCAGCTAATATTCAAGCAACAACAGTGCCCTATCAGTCAGAAGACAAGAATCAGTTCTTTCTGTATTAGGTGAGAGGATGTGTCCTCTTTTAAATTCTTTCATCTCTCCCAGCCTTGGTACTACTAATGCTGCCTTCACATTGTCCTTCAGTAAACTTTTCTAAATATTCTTCTGGACCTCTCATGATCTTTAACAGCAGTAGAGACAGGTTTTAATTCTCCTGATCAAAAAACTTCTTGTAGCACAGATAAAGAAGAAAGATTATTCAGATTCATATCAAACATCAGTTCTAGTGTGGTCGATAACGAGGTTCATTAGCATTCACAGTCTTAGGGACAAGTAACACCACAGTAAATAATCAGTGCTACATGTGGCTTATCCTTGATGCTTTACAAGACAAAATTGAGATAACTTGATGCAACATCTTCACTCACAATGTTCTCTGTGCAATTGCATTACCCCTGACATCACACAATAAAATTAGTATTAGTAACATCTTATTTACTCATATGTTTGAAATCCATGGGAGCTGCCATATCAGCTAGAAATCACTCATAAGCTCTCTTCCCTCTGCTTCAGCAACAGGCTAGGGAAGACAGCTCCTTATTGGTGGGGTCCAGAACACAGACATACACATAGCCATGACTGGAAAACCCAGTACCAGTTTAGCAGAGAGAATGTGAAATAGTAATGCAGCTTTCTCCTTAGAGTTTGTATCAATAAACATTGCTTCAGACTCTTCATGGGAGTATCTGACTTTACTGTGTGTGAGACAAAGCATCAATACCCAATTTACAGCAAGGAGGTAGCAGCTTGGAAAATTTTCTGGTGGAGCAAGAAGTCCTCTACTTCTCCAGTGTATGACCTACTGGTGTTGGCAATATCTGCAGAAGAAAATTTAGGATATATATTTGAAAAGCAGATCCTTAACCTAGAGACACATTCACAGAGTGAAAATTTCAGTGCTTAAACTGACTGTCCCAAAGACATTATAGTCAGAGATCCTACTAGACTTGGAATAAAATGGGGCCTTTTCACCAAATGGCAGACAGGGTTGTACAGCTGTGAAATGTATGTGCTTCTGCCCTGAACCCTCTATATGGTTTAGAACAAGAATAAGACCTCTTTCAATACTGGTAATTATATCAACTCATGCTATAAGCTAAAAAGCTCTGAGAGCCCTGGCCAGCTGAAGTAATACATTATATTCAGCATTAATATCCCAAGAAAATAAAGAAGTTCAGAAATGTGGTTACCTCTTTGTTTCCAGTTTTCAACAAAGAACAACAGGCTATTTCTCACTTGGCAGCTCCTTAGTCATACAGGAAAACCCAGTCCATCAAATTTTTTGATGATTCAGGCAAACCTCCATATATTTTTCTTCACTTAAACATTTTGATAGATGATCAGATTAATTTAATTTTATATCTTCTTCCTTCCCCACTCCCAACAAGGCTCTAAAACCAATATTGAGGCAAAAAAAAAGCATCACAATTCACAAATCTCACTTCTCCTATGTGACTGTTTTCACTTTTCTAGAGAGTCCTCATCTTACATTGCTTTTGCATCCAACGAGGACCTGTAGCTCACCTAACCATGGACATGGCATGGTACAGCCATGGTACAGCCTCTATTAGTCTGTCATCCCTCCAATACATAGTATACTAGCCTCCACTTTTTCCTACAAGAGCCTAGTGACCCAGCACATGTGTTTTATTTGTGATTTTAATAAAAAGGTTTCCCTAGAATAAGGGATATTCTGAAGATGCTACAGATGAGGGAACTAAAAATATAAAGCCAAAATAATGGGAATGCGTTTCACCAGAATTTTAAAACACACAAGAAAAAAAAAGGCTGTAGTTAGCAGAGCTTCCATTACCACTCACCAGTGTGGAACTTATGGAGGCTACAGAGTACTGTGCTCTAGGACACAAGGAAAGAGAAGGCTGGCGTGCCAAGATCAGGTGACCAGAAACTATGCAGGGATCAGGAAACCAGATCTCTTCTCAGTCTGCCATGAACTTTCTTTCCAGCCCCACAGCCACTCAGCTTATATGTTACAGTACACACATTATTTTTTTGTAAAGCAAGAAAACAGTACCTTTTTGAAATGCTTGGGGTAGGAAATGTTAGATAGGTCCTGTCTAGAGGCCATACAACTAATCTGACTTCCCTATCAGGTTGTATTCTTCAGTGTGTAAAGTCACTGGTCTGCACAAACACTGTAGACCTACGTGTACATTGAGGCAGCTGTTATTGGTGACGTGCAGGAAAGGGTGGTTTTGCTCTGGGTACTCTGCAGATACAGCAGTGATCAGATCTATACAGACCATTTGAGAAAAGGTCAGGGCTCCAACTTCCTCTAGGAGTTTCTACTGTTTCCAGAGGTTCTCACAAATTTATCTTGATCTGTTGTGTGAAATGTTGCATAAACCAGAAGAATCTCAGGGTCATGTTTTTAGTGAATTTAGGGAGAAAATGTACTTTTATTTCCAGAATAGAGAACACAGTGATCTGTCCCATTAATTATTCCCCCCTGAATTCACTCAGTGGCAAGATTTTTACCCTCCCCAAATCCACTGTCTTCATTCTTATCCATTCTTTCCTCAAGCACAACCTTCCACAGAAAAGCATAATGGATTCCTGGTTAGTGTGGGAGATGCAATCACATTTTTGCCCATGAGGGTACTAATGAAGCTTACCAGAGTGATTAATTTATCTTCTTGATATATTTGCTCATGTCAACTCCAGGAAAGATTCTGTCAGTTAAGTTAAGTTAAGGTTAACACTAGAGTATCAACATTTCAAAGCTTTAAATAGATCAGATATGATATAGACATAATATGGGCATGATTTTCATCTGACTCAAGAAAAGTGAAAATCAGGTGTAGGAGGCTTACTTTCTTCCCCTGTGTTTGTATCTCAGTTCATTCTTTCTCACATACTTTCAGGTAATCTGGGGTTATGCTGTGACATCTGAGAATGCATGTGTTTCTCAAATCCTCTTCAAATTGGCAACGAGAATTTTTTTTTCCCAGCACACCCCTTGATCTCAGAATGAAATAACATTAGAATGGTTGAATTGTGAAGAGTTACATGAATGATTTACAGTACTTTCCAGGCATTTCCAATGGAAGATCTGCTATTCTCTTTAAAAGTGAATAAACTTCTCACTTTAAAGTGGCAGGATTTGTACAATTAAGAGAATAAAATATTTTTCAAAAATATTTAAAAATATGTACCCCTGCAGTCTCCAGGCATCAACATCCTCTGTCTTTCTGTCTGTGTTTCAAACAACTGGCTTTAGCTTGTTAGACTCCCAACATGGTTGGAGGTGATGTAGAGAGGAGAGAGGAAGAACATGAGAGGCAAAATTCTGAAATACCTTCTGGGCCTGATTTAAAGTAGGTGGCCATCATGGGGTGCTTCAGTTGGGAAAAGCTGCTACTTCAGCTGCTACAGATACAAGGGTGAGGAAGATGAAGAGGCAGGATGAATTCTTCAGGACAGAGGCCCATGAAAATGGAACACTTATGTGGGTGCAAGACAGAGATCATGAAAAAACACCGCCACAAATAAATCTGCACCTTTCTACACATCCCTTCTCTGTCTCCCCCTCAGCAACTCTTAGCTCCCTTCTCACACAAATCAAGCTGGGGTCTGGGACCCTTTGGTCATCCTTCAGGTAGCAACACAGAAAAACACATCTCCTCTCCCCACTATTTTGAGTTTGTTACTACCTGCTGCTGGAAATCACGCCCTCGAATTTACAAAGTGTGTGTCACAAATGTACACTGTTCTGCAGGGAGACCTGCTTCACAGGAACTTCTAGTCCACCCCAGAAAAAAACAGCAAGTTAGCTTAAAATGTTATCTGGGTGGTTCACCAAACCTAGCTAATGTTTTCTTACTGTTCAGTTTAGGGAGTGCTCACACTAATCACTAGGCTAGAGGCAGTAACTTCTCATTTTGTGGGTAATGATGAGGAGCCTGAGGCCAACAGCCAGCAAGTTGGGATGGGACTGAGAGGAAGTGTGTTTTTATTTTTGTCGTAATGCAAAGATGAGGGTTAATATTTTTGAGATATGTTTAACAGACCATGGTCAGCTACTCTACAGATTCTAATGTAAAAACTTCAAAACACATCTGAGACAAAAATGCTGTCTAAAAATCATTGACTAAAATGCATTAACTTACCACTTCCTTTATCTTAACAGAGGCCATGACGGTCTTCTGCACCAAATCCCAGGGTCCCACACAGCTTCCTCAGCTGAATCCTGCATGAGCATCTGCCATCTTTCCTCACAATACTTTGGCTAAACATGTAATACATTAATCACATCAAATGTACAGCTTAACTCAATCTTATTGTGGCATCTTCACCCTCACAAAGTTTGTCCATTTCTGGGAGATGTCAGTAGAGACAAAATCTTGGAATGGATTTGTTAGTTTGAGTTTAAAAGAAAACAAAGATCTCAAAAATCAGATAACACTAGGAGAACCTTGCAAACCACATTTTATAGACACATTTCATGGACACATTTCATCAACCATAAAGGAATAAGACATGATTCTCTTTGCCAAAGAGAGCACATTACAAAACAAGGAGACTATAAAGATCCTGTCTCAGATCACTTTGACACAGTCCTTATCACAACAAGCAGTGAAAAATACAGACGTATCTGCAATTACTAAAAAAATTCAACAAGAAAAAACTCAGCAAAACTAGAATTTTAACCATAGTAACACATTTTGAAACTGTCTTCCCATCACCTCAGTTGTACAAATGGTCAAACTTTATGTATGCCTCAAAAGAAGTCAGTAGCATATCACCATCTTCTGGGCCACCAGCACCATACCCAGCAGTATGTAAAAAACCTATTATTTCTATATTAAGAGAGAACTAGAGCTGGTTTAGTGGCTGGTGAAGGCTGCTAAGACAAGACTTCTGCCCTAGAGAGCACAGGAGGTTTTGTGGGAGTAGAGGCTGATTCTATTTCAGTTTCCTGCAGAATAAGACACCACAGCTGCACTGTCATTATGCAGGGTAGGGTCCCAGTTCTAACTGATATTTTGAGTTAAAACATGATTTTTAAAAAATGCTTGGTGTTTTAATCTGTCTGATCTTGTATAGGTAATTTCAAGGGAAGCAAAACCTGGTTTAAAAATGATTTTTCTGTTTGGAAATTGTGAGGTCAAAGCATTTTTTCAAACATGCAAAAGAGGGATTACACCTTCTTTGCTCAGGAACTGTGGCCACTGAAACATGCACTATAAAAGTCAAAATATCTACAGTACTGAGAACTGGAACTGGAACTGGAGTTTCGGGTTTGAGTTTTGGCAAAGCTCTCAACTGAAAACAAAAATAACTGTTGATAAAACAGAAAAATAAAATTTCTAAGGCAAATGTTTGACTATTAATAAGGTTGGTTTTAGCTTTGTTTTGTTTTGTTTTTTTTTTTTAAAGGGAAGTTTCTTTTTTCTATGTGGTACTCTAAAATGCAGTCAGCATGTTACATATGGGATGAAAATCTACTTTGTGTCCAGGATTTTGGTGAGGGTTTTTCTGTCTAAGAGAAGTTGTATCTGAAGTATCTTTGTCAGTTAATTATTTCCAAGTAACTGTTCTCAGATCTAAGATATCCCAAATGTCACACCAGAGTTGTCAATTCTCGCTAGAATATTATTAATAAAGGACCAAATGGCAAAAATAGAAGGTGAGATCAGCACACAGGTTACCACTTCAAATGACTCAGGAAACACTTGACCTTGAGACTAATTCCCTATCTGTGTCACATGGATCCTTGATTTCTTCCCTCCTGAGCACAAGATAAGCCTGTGGTTCACTCCCAGCGCCTGGGGAAGTGACACGGGCGCACAGGAACCACGTTCTGCTGACCAGCCACAGAACAGCCGCAGGGGCAGGAGCTATCATGGCTCTATTGCTTCTTGCTGGGTGGCTCCAAAAACCTCTGCTATTTACCTTGCCTTAATCCTCAAGCTGCAGCCTCGACATACTTTCAGCATGTCCAGGCACAAACAACCCTGGGCTACGCCCTCAGGTGTGTACGGATGGATACCGAGTGTTGGAGGAGGAGACAAGACTCGGAGGTCCTTGCAGGGCAGAAACCTGCTGGGGACAGGGCTGCTGTGGTTGTTGACAGCCAGTCCACATCATGTCCTGGGTGAGAAAAGGTCCAAATGCTGCAGAGAGAGGTCATGGAGTCAAAAGTGGGATGCCCTAAGTTTACTACTGACAAGAGTGAGGGCTGCCCAAACGTGTCTCTTCATTCCCCTCTGTAAAGATATGATAACTTTAAAAATATTTTAAATAAGTAAATAAATAAATAAAGTGGACAGATGGTGAAACTTCAGCAAAGCAAGGATCAGATTCAAGTAATGTTAATATCCACTGCTGCTTTTAGTGGGAGATTCTCAGTTAATCACTTTGCCCAACCTGAACAATCGTAGGCAAAGATTTTAATTATTTTAATTTTATTATCCCTGTTTTAATTACCTTATTGATTATTTCCCTAAGCTGTTATTCTGAATCAAAGCATTCAGAATCAAACACAAATTGGAGAAAAAAAAATGCAGTTTGTTCTTTGCAAACATAGCTGTATAAAAAATGACTCCCTGAATATCACAGCTCTAACGAGCACAGCTAGGTGCACACCTGTGTGTCTGTTCACATTTTTCATTAATCTGTGATCTTCTGCACACATGTATTGTAAGACAATACTAAGTACAATGAAGAACTGATACTGTGGGTTTGTGAAACTTCTAGAACAGTATACAAGCAGACTTGATATGCAGCTCAAGTAAAGCAGTCCCTGACCCAGGAAAGCACTCCAACACATGCTTTATGTGAAGTCTGTGAATATTGTTACTGAAAGCAAATGAGACCACTTGGTGTTTGGAAGTGTTTTGCTGGATCAAAGCCTAAAGGAAGAAGGGAACTGCACAAAAGACTTTTTATGACAAGTAAGAGGGAGAATTCTCAGCAGTACCGTCAGAAAAAAAAATTACTGGACACCTTCTCCACTGGTTACTAGGATATCTATTACCCATGCCACATAAACTTCAAATTCCCAGGAGAAAAAAAAAAAAAAAAAGGCTTAAAACCTTAAGCTCCCTTAAATGAAGTGAAAAACTGGGAAGCTATTTTCCTTTAAATACTCTGTAACTTTAAGACAAAAAACTTGTTTTTACAATCTATTACTACAATCATAGATCACAATTTCAGATGCCTGGAAAACTATGTTTGTAAAAGGAATACCCTCATCAGTTATAGGAAGCATTAAAATAGGGAAGGGCTTATTAAAAAAAAAAACAGGGATAAATACCTGTTTTTTTTAAAGCAAACAATCTTGTATATTACCTTGGTACTGTATAGACATCTTGGGAAAAATAAAAATTTGTCCAAAGTCACGCAGAGGTAGGTTCATGAAAAGCCATGAGTAAGGGTAAGTTGCTAGAATACTAAGCAGCTAAACGAGGGAGAAGAGGTCACAGGGATGCAGCAAAAGAGCATGATTGTAGTGCACCTCAGACCAGCAAAATGGTTCTGGTCCTCTGAAATGCAGTATTCCATCTCTTTTCCTCAGAGATGAGATGCCTCTCCCACTCCAAGACAGAGGTAGGTGTCAGCAGTCAAGCAAAACAATGTTATCAAAAAGCTATTCAAAAATGAAGAGAAAAGTGTGGAAAAAGATCAATCTTATACAACAGCTTCACACTTACTCTGCCACCTTGGTCATCGTGTAAATTGAGAGCGTGACTGCAACATTGATTATACCCAAGGAAATGATTCTGCAAACAGTGGCCTTGTGTCAATAGTTTTTAGATTTTCTGTGCTGAATCACAAAGGTTTGATGTGCAAACATGGTGTGGAAAGTAGCAAAGGTATTTTGACCAATTTGGTGATTAACCCCCAGTAAAAAGTTGCTCATCTTAAACAGAATCTTGCCAGAAATGCTCTCGCCTTGTCCTGTTAAACTGTTCATCCACTGGACTGCTAAAACATTGCAGGTTTTGTGTAACTTTGCATAGATACATTCAATATTTTATTTCTCTGCTCTGATCCCCTGAAATGTAGTTGTGTCCTATCATTTCACTCCCAGGTAAAAGCCCCAGGCTGTTGTCAGAGTACCTCAGAGACATAAGTCTTTGACCTGGATGGAAGCAGTAGACATTGTAGTGGCAGCTCACCTTAATAGATGTTGTCTGGGAAAAAAGTCAGCCTTATCAAGAACAAAGAAAACTTCTATTTGAATTTGGAAAAAATAAAACTGTATTTCTTAGGGTAGTTTGGGAGTTTTTTCTCCTCATCTCATTTCCATAGCCTAGCACTAAGATTACTTTCATGGAGAGGATTTATTCAGTTTTGCATCAGAGTATATTATTGTTTCCAATTGGTTATTCTCAGAATATAAAGGAACTTTGGCAGTGAGTGGTTTCCAGTAACTTGAGACACGTTTGGTACAACCTGTATGCTTCTGATGTGTATTTCAGCCAGCTGAGGGGAGCATCCTGCACACAGCAATACCAACCCCTCATGAGAAACCCAACCACAGAACATCCCAACTCACGCACTTGAGACTCTTTTAGCCTCACATACTAGTCTCAGAATAATCATACTGAAAATGATAACTTTCTCAGTGACTTCCCTTGAGGCTTCTCAGTTTCTTCCTCCCAGACTATTTTCCTTCCTTCATACTCATGTTTTCTTTCTCACCTATCTCAACCCTTCCTCTTATTTCCGCTCTCCTATCTACTTTATTCTTTCACATTTTTCTGTTCTTCTTCTCTTCCATCTTACTTAACCTTTCAGTAAAGAGAAAAGAACCAATCCTTGCCATTTGTGTTTGTGTCTCCAAAGAGCCACTTGTCTGGGACTTGACTAAGGGATGTCTCTCTTAACATTTATGCTGACACATAAATAGAGAAAAAACATGACAAACTTACAAGGAAAGATTAAATATTTTTTGAAGGTCTTTCTCAGAGACTCACCATCATTTTTTTAAGAGTTGTAGCACCCATTAATTGAAAGCATCTTGATTACTGTGATATTGGAAAAAAAAACCAAAATACCTTAATACAATTATTCTTGGGAGCAAAAGCAATCAATTTGAGTAAGGGTGAATAAACATAATGGGTTGGGCTTTTTTGTACGTATAATTTTGTACATAAAATTGGTTCTCTAATCTCAAAACTGTTCTCTTACTGTTAATCTTTTCCATGTGTTGTGCGAACTACTCTGTATCTTGAGAACTTTTTCTCATTGGTTTTGCTTGAAGAAAGAAATCAGACATACTTTACTGCTTAGCTATCCTGTTGAGTCCAAGCAAACAGTCCCATTAGGTGACATCACCCTTACTAACCTTTAAGTAGTTCCACCTACACAATACGCCTTCAGCAGCACTTGCACACAGAGAAATGGAACCTAAAAAAAACAAAATCAGAAAATGTTGCCAGTTGGATTGAGTCATCTGTACTCATGAACATCTCATGAACCATAATGCAACTCCAAGTTTAAATGAGGCATGTTAACTTGTACAAGTGTAAAACTGCACAAGCACTTTGTATAGATACATCCCTGCCCTCCCTTGACTGCAAGTCATGTAAGTCACATTATGACTACATCACACAAAAATTGAAGACGTAATGAAACAGCAGTAGTCCACTTACACAGACAGAAAGCAGATCAAGTTACATTTTTGCAAAGTGAGTTACCCAGCTACCACTCCCACAGATGCAATATTAAAACTAAGTATGCCACACTGGTTCCTCACATTACAGTTGCTGGCTATTGGCATCTCCATCTTTGCTGTCTGAGAGCTATCTCCTGGTTAATGTCAAACCACTTATGTGCACAAGAAGAGGTGCATATGCTCACCAAAAATGAGATGGAAAGTTTACCTTTCTTTTGCCATTGACTTAGGGGTAGGTGTCTGTAGAAGACTCTTAAGATGCCCTTCCCACTGCTGCAGCCACTGCTTTTTGGGCAAACTCTACTTTTATAGAACTTAACAAACATAATCTTACCTAAATGAAGTCTAAACGAGACTTCGCTATTCTTTGAGTTTTGAAATACAGTACAAATAAGAATGGATATGTTCCACCATAAAAACAAAAATATTTTTATTCCTGCTCTTATGTTGCCTTCTTGCAGAAGAAAAAAACTAAAAGCAAAATCCCCAAATGTGGTAACTTTCTTTAAATAAATTAACTTATTTTAAATAAATGAAAATACAGGCAGTTTTCTTGAATTCTGTAGTGGGCTGGGTTTTTTAACACAAGATGATATGTGCTAATTTTAGTGTCCTAGAACACTATTAAAAAAAAATAACTCATAGATGAGAAATCAGTAGTTTCTTCATTTGAGAAATGCCAGAGTGCTGAAAAAGTAATTTTCAGGATATTTTTTTCATCTTTTTTTTCTTTTTTTGTATTTTATTTTGCACCCCACAAATTTTAATACTTTCAGGACATGTCCCATAGCCCAGTGTCTTTTGTCATTGATAACCTGACAGGACACCAGAAAGATTCTCCTTCTACATCACTGGCTGGTGAAGAAGAACACATCAATGACCAAAGTTCACAACTATAATTTCACTATTGGGCCATCTCAAGTTTTTCCCAACTCTCCAATCTTCACTTACCTAGCAACCTGTCAGTTTTCAGGACATTTATACAGTTCTCATTTCTGGAATATCTGGAGGCCGGATGTACAGAGATAGTCAAACTTCAAAAGATGGACATAGGGTGTTTGTGAGTTGGATTTTTTTTTTTTTGCAATGCTTTAAATATCTAAAAAAGTTTATATTTGCACTTTCAGGCATTTCAGTGTGTCCTTATTCCTAAATATTTTATTGATTAGCTACTTGAGTACATAGCTATTGATCTTAAATTACTCTTAATCATTCTGACCTCAACTGAAACAAATCCTTCACATACCACGCTCTTCCTGTCAATGCCTTTATAAGTATTTAGCCAGTATTTGTTAAGACTTGTATTCCAAGGTGGTACAAGTTTCTGCAGTTTCTGAAACCGTTCTGGGTATGGATCGCTGTTTCTCAAAACTCCTCTGAATGTATGTTTACACTGCAAGTCAAGCCAAGTTTGAAGTTATTCTCCAGTTATTCTTGCTCACTCTGTTGTTTACAATATGAACATACATGAGGGTACAGACTGAGGACAAGCAGTCTCAGGAACTCCCTGAGGTGGAGCCTGAAAACTGATAGCTGGGTAATACAGGCTGACCTTTTTGTTCCTGGTAATGTGGGTAAATCATCCATATCGAGGATGATCCAAGCAGACTCATCTTGTTGTATCCTAAGCTCTTCTCAAGCACAGTCTTAGCATTCTGAGTCCAAGCTACAGCCAGTCAGCAAAGCTGAAGTAAGAGCCAGCAATGTGGAAACACACAGAAGGCCATAGAAATCACCATGATTAACCTCCTCTAAGTATGCTCTTAATCTCCCAACTCTTTTAAAACTAAACAACTTAAAGAGGACAATAAATCAAGGCAGAAGTCCCTCAATATCCTCATCAGAGTTTTAAAGTTATAAGAACAAAATTCAGACAGAAGAGATAAGACTTAGAAGGAGTTCCACATAGAAAATTACCTTGCTAAAACTAAATCCATGGCATGTCCTCCTTTTAGACAAACTGGCTTAACTCTTCTACACACATATTCACTGAATAGAGAGCAGAACGTGCCCCTTCTCTTAATACAGACCCTTTAAATTTGGTTTATAAATGACCTTTGCATCAGCCCTACTTGTTAGCTGCTGGTAACAAAGATAAAATACAAGGATAGAGCACTCAGTGTTCTCCAGGAATACCTGTTTCCACTTAGTCTTGTCAGACGTGAATATGCAGCAGCAGTATTGGACATTCTAGCTACTGACAGCTGTGTGAGATGTACCAAGCAGCTCAGGAAAAAGCTCATAGAGAGAGACAAAAAAGAATGAGTATATTAACCCCTCTCACTCATTCTAGCATGAAATTCAGTAAACAGAACTTGTATACAGTGCTGTAAAATAGCATCTTTAAAGGCAAAGGGAAAAATCCAAGAACATTTTTGGAGAACAAGAAAATCAGGCATGTGCCCACTCTGGAGGTAACCAGATGCCTAATGGTGATTACTGCAGACTCTTTCATCTAAATACACTGCAGGAAAGGAAAAGATTAAAACAATTTTACTTCATCTCTCTTTGTTCAAAAACATATGTGCAAGTGGCATGGGATGAGGTGAAAAATATTAATAATAAAGTCCCCACTCAGGCTGTTCACAAGATGTTAAAACCCCCACAAAATAAAACAAACCAACTGAACAAAACACCCCAGTGTCTTCTCACCCACCCCTTTGATGAATATGTCCGGCACTATTTTCCAGGGAAGGATCAATTCCTTGACAATTCCTACACATTTATTTAGTGATTTCAGTCTTCAAATTGAGCCCTGCATGGTAGGTGCCACCTCACCCCACTCTCCTGAAAGAAGACAAAGACAAACAGGAAGACAGGGCAAAGAAACAAACTGTCTTAATCTAATTTTAGCCTCCTCTCTCTCATCTATTATATTTTTTTCTTCTCATAGGTTTCCTCTTACAAATTCTTTCCTTATTACAGTGCTTCAGATCAGAGCTGTCTACTGCAGCTGGATTTTAAACACCATCATCCCAGCAAGGTTAAGCATGTTTTAGGAAGACTCTCATTTTAGGCAAGATGGGTTAATTCTGAGGCTGTTTACAGTGTTATTCATTCATTTCAAGAACATCCAGTACATAGAGTTTTCTCCTGGAGGGAGAAAATCTGCAAGAGGAAATCCAGATAGTGTAGCACTTTTTGGCTGTTGAGAAAGGCTTAAGGCCAAGTGCTGCTCTATTACTTCCATACAGCTACTGTTTTCAATAGGAACAAACACATAAACATCCACAGAATTTAACTCTTCAGTCTTCTGTTGACAGATTCTCTCCAGATTTGTGTGACTGATGTTAGCCAGACAGAGTCCTAGAGGTAATGCTCCTGCTGCTAAATCTATTTAGCTTTTAAATGACTGTGTTAACAGAATCCATAAAACTGCAGATACAGAAACAAGTTCTTTCTGAAACTCATAAAAAAATGCTAATCTGTTAGTCAGTATGAATCATTATTACAGAAGGGTTTCCCAAGAAGCATTTTAGGAATGGAGAGAAAAGCAAGTATACCTCTCTTAATTTCATAGGATTTTAAGCAGGAAAATGAGGTAAGTAGCATGATATTATAAGCGCACAAAAGACAAAAACATGTCTAGTTCCTTGTCTCTTGGGCACATAATCACACTATCACAACTTGACAAGCACAGTAACAATTTTGTATTAGACTTCTATAGAGCTGTTCATGTGATTTGTAAATTAAATTACCTGTAACTTTGCAGCAGACTGAAATTCAGAGGGGCTAAAAAGAGTATGGACATTGCTAGACTGGCTGTATCCCTTGGGAGTAGAACGAAGGCAAAAGATACTAGAAGATATGGTAACTGTCAACAGGCAATACTTACACAAAATATCACTGTTTTATGACGTACCTAGACTGAAAACAACTATTGGACAAGACTAAATAGAGAGTGGGTACCCATGACATTCTTTGAATTACCTCTCTTCCTATGACTTAGGTGCCCTGATAATTTGATTACCTCAGAAAGACGAATTGGCTGCATATACTCAAAAGAATTAAAAAAAAAAAAAAAAAAAGACACAATTTTAAAAACTTGCAAATTCTGTCATAGGAGCTGCTCACTGTAGAGAAATCCATGTAGCACAAACCTAGCCTTGGAATTTAAGACTGGTTCATTTACTGACCCATGGATTAAGATGGATAAAAGCTGCCAACTTTAGAGTCTCATCATTGAAATGAAATGGAAAGTAAATACAACTGGAAGTCATTATACCTTTGGATTTTATTTTTAACTTCTTTTTGTTTGCTGAGTATGTTTAGCATAAATGCTACCATTTAGAAATAGAACAAGTCTTAATAAATATTCTAATATATCTTTCTACAGTTTCCTAATTGACCCCCATGGAGCATTCACCAGCCTGTCTATGGTTCATGGAGTTTCAACCATTTTCTTTGAAAATAATTCTGTATCTAATACATAAATTACACAACCTGGAACAGGCTTGGAACCTGTCTGCCCTTCTTATTTAATCTGTTTTCTTTTTACAGCCCACTCCTCCCAGGAGAGGAGACTGAAATGCTAGAAATTCCTGTTGAGAAGAAGACTGGGACTTGCTGATCACCCAGATCTTTCTCCTCATAACACTGGCTGCTGTTAAGCCAAAATGCTTCATACCTCTGGATTTTCATACCTCCTCCATTCACATGCCTGCACTGATTCCTCTCATTTGTCTTCATCTGGCACTTGAGCCAGCTGCTGCTTAGCCAAGTTAGGTACACTACACATTTTAAACTTTCCTTGTAAGCAATCATGTCAGCCCCTCTAATCATCTGTGTTACTGTGTGCTGAATTTCCTCAGATGTGCCTGTATCTGGGCATCAGAAGTTTTCAGAAACAGTATCTGAAACTGCATCATAATCCTGTGCCTGTTTTTGAATGGCACTTGGGCAAGGGATGGAACAAGGGAAGATGCAATTTAAACTTCAAGCAGCCAGTTATCTCAGCAGTGGCATTCAAGGTGCTCACAATTCCATGCCACAATATATGCATCTGAACCCAAACTACCCTTTGAAAGGAGAGCTGGGGATGGAATTGATCAACATAACAGAGCACCATAGGCTCAGGGAATAGCCAGGGCAAGATGTCCTGTTAAAGATCAAGAAAGGAATTTCTGTAAGCTCTGACACACATCATTACATCTCAGCTATTGCAGTACCATTAGCCTTTAAACTGAGCTCCTAAATGAACCAGAACTTAATCCAGATATGAGGCTCTCCACCATCTTCAACCCTGTATTAGTCTCAATGCTTTGAAGTGATGCTTCCATTAAGTCATAGGTAGAAGGCGATGGGAGTATATCACCAATACCAGCAAGGCAGCGTGGACACAGTAAAAGCATGGCTCATGCTTTAAAGTCCACACCTCAGAAAAAAAAGAATTTATTTCCTCCCATCAAACTCTATTTCCAGCATCTTTTTGAGATTTCATTCAAAGACAAATAATTTGTTTGGTTATTGACAGTGAAATTATGTTCACTGAACTACTGAGAATAAAACACCATCTTAGCTGGTGTATGATGAAAAGCAGATACATACACTGAGATTATTTTCTGTGTTCCAAGACTAAAAACAATTTTTTTAAAACCAGCATAAATTGAACACAAAAGAAAAGGCATCTTGTATGTAGGAGCATGTACAAGGCATCTTGTATGTAGGAGCTGTCCTCAGAAAATTCTCAGCTCAAATAATGTCCCTCCAACTCAGAGATGACAATAAAAAAAAATTGATATATAAATCATGTTGGTTTATGGTAATAGTGGCGTTCTTGCCAAAGGTGACCCTTAATTTTCTGTACCATTTTCTTTCTGAATGTGTTCACTTCTCCAAACAAGAAAACTAAACCAACAAGGGTGTCAGAGTTCCATGTGAGGAACCACACCCCACATCCTTGGTGATTTCCAGCTGGCTTATGCTAGTGTAAATATGGGATAAGAGTGTCAAACCAGGTCTCACAGCCAGATCCTCAGTGAATATAAACCAACACTTCAACCAACTGCTGTGACTGAGAATAGGACTCTGTCAGTAAATTACTTTCTATTATGCCTTACAGAGTTCTGCCGCAGAGCCCCACTAAGCCCTAGTTAATAGAGGACTTTATTTTCCCTACCTGTAGAAAAAGCTAATCAGCATGAAACACAGTAAGCATATGAAGAGATGTCAACCACTCTGTCCTTATTATTCAATGGCATGACAAGGAAAACCAGATTTATACAGCTGTGGCTGGAATTGCTAGATAAGCTGGATTGAAACTAATCTGGCAATAGTATAACTAATAACATGTTGTGTTAATTGGTTGCATGAGCACATGAATTTCACAGTCAACACCAATTCTGGTCTATTTTCTGTTGGATCTAACTCAGATCTACTTTGTTCCAAAATACTTGATATTACAGCATTTTTTCAAAAGACTGTAATCCATTTATTGCATTTTTCTTGCAAAAGAGAAAAGGGACATGACCTTCATACAGGAGCTGCTAAACTGTCACGGTAGTTCTGGGACGCTGCCCAATGGAAATATTTCCTATCAGTGGAAAAGAGCAGAGGAAAGCTGACACACCTCACCAGTTTTCAAGCATTTTGATGTCCCCAGCACACATCCACAGGACCTTTAAGACAGTCTTCCTTATGTGAGCTTTGTCCACCTCTCACCTTTGTCCCCTTGCCACGTTTCCCCCCATAGCAAGACTGTTGCCTGTATGCTCCATTAAGGCAAAATGGTACTTGTAGGCCTGGGAAGGAGGTGAGGATATTGCAGACAGCCCAGGCAGAGAAGGCACCTCTTCCAGCCTCTGCTCTGCAGGGGCTTCCAAGGAGAAGATAACCATCAAGGACTCTTAAAGCCTTCTCCACTGACAGCTTTTTTTCTGCCTGGTTGCCCCTCATTACTGGAGATGAGCTTCCCTAGGACTCATAGCAGTTGTGTTTACATGGCTACATGGCTCTGTGAAACTCCCAGGGACATCCTAGGCCTGGGAAGGTGGAAGGGGAATCTCCTCTGTCATTCTGTGGGTAAGCAGGCACAAATCCGTAAAGCTGTGATTTATACAGACACAGCTCCCACACCTGTGGGAAACCACAGACTGCCCTTTACCACTTGGCTGATTCCTTGTGTCCTCCCTTCTCTTTCCACATCAGATGGCAACAAGCTTTGATCAAGAACTTGAATGCCTAAGATTATAAAGTAGTGCTTTCTGATTTATTGCTTTCAATTCCTCTCTGTTTCCTCAACACTAATTTTGATCTGCACTCTTCTAGGAACTTTTCACCTGTTCTTCTCCCTATCTACAAGACAGCCTGATTAGAGAAAATTACCAGCTTTTCCCAGATTTTATAATTTGGGTAGCATAAATACTGGAAAAATTATTTTAAATGCAGAAAAGATGTTTTATGTTGTCTTTCCTATGAGTTTTCTAGAGTTTTTACTAGTTTTGTGCAAGGAGATAGGGGTAGACAGCAAGTGATTTTGGATTAGTGGTGACTCTTACACTTAAAATCTGTCTTGTGTTATTCATTGGGACCTGTCTACAGGTCTTACATCTAATGAGTAGACTTGGAGAAGTGGAAAGTCAGTCTGAGGAACTTCAGCATCCTTCTGTGGCCTCTGAGGGCACTCTATCCTAAGGCATTACTGTATTGGTAATGAGTTGGTGAGTAAACCTGTATTGTTTTAGGGAAGTGGAGTTCCTGTGTTGATGCAAAGCTGATGGCTGGCATCCCTGNAGGCACCTGTAAACCCTCTTCTGTCCTGTCAGCCATAGGGGTTAATTTATGAGTTTTCACCCCTCCTCCCAAGGTTTCCCTCTATTTCCTGTGCATCATCCTGCTGCAGAAAAATATCTAAGATTCTCTATCTTTTACAAGAGGTCCATGTGAGCAGCTTTCTCCTCTCCTTTTCTCCTGAGCATCTCTCAGTTCAGCATTGCTTTGAAGCCTCTTTGCCCTTCAAAAAAGGCACAATATTTTTGTTTGCCAAAGGCTCTGTGAGTCACAGAGAACATGACTCCTGTGGTATAAACAAAGTTCAATGCTGAGGTTACTCAGTCTATAAGAGGAAACAGGCAGTGGAAACAATAGTATGTCCAGATGCCAGACCTCCCTCAGCAGACACTGTCCCAAAAGCCCTGCATGTAAAACAGGTCACATTTCAGCCTCCTGATCTGAAGACAGCACGGTTCAAATTAGAGGCCATATTTATGGCTATACAGCTCTTCCCTCAGAAGTAAATGTAAACTAACAAGTTTACATTATATTAGCTAAGAAGTTAATCAAGAATGTAATTTTCTGCTTTACCACATGCTGCCATAGGCTCAAGGCACGTCAGGGTTGCATGAGTTGTACTTGGGAGGCAGTGGAAGTCCAGGGGAATATCGATATGAATACCAAGGGAGGCATTTTTTTTTTACACAAACACTTGTGATAAGATCACAACAGCTGTTTACTGTCAGGATCACTTACAGCATGGGGCCCCGACTGCAGCAGTCATGAAACGTTTCCTTACAGAAATTTCAAGACAAAAAAAATGCAGTAGTATATTTTGCCACCAGAAATTCCAAAAATACACTTTTTCTTTCCATTTTCCAAGTTGTGTTTCCTGAACATCAACAGGAAAATATTAGCTCAAGTACTGGGTAAGGCATTGGGTTGGTTATGATGCCTTGCACATATTTTAGTGAAGATAGTTTTCTATGGACATACTTTAATTTTGCAACCAAGAGATTATGCTTATTTAGGTATATACCAAAATTAAAGAGATCAGCTCTTTTCCAGTAAGCTTTAAACTGGTTTCCTCTATGATATAATTTTAACATCTTTTTGGGATAAATGCCAATGAGACTTGCAGAGAAAGCTTTAAAGGCAAATGAGCAAAAACTCACTGCTGAATATTCTACATATAAAAGCATGTATTTCAGGAAAGTGTATTTTAGAAAAAGATCAATGAGAACTTGTTAGAGAGGGGGAGGTACCACTAATACAAAGAGCTTCCCAAATAGCTCACATCCCTATTGCAAAATACCACATGAGCAATGTGGATGGATGCTAAATAGCTTTATTATGAACTCTCCCTTGTGTTTGCATGGACATGGCTGTAGCAGCAACATGGCAATTCCAGCTATATAAAGCCCATTCTATAAATTGTAGAAGCTATGATAATTTTGGTCTCCAGGCTTGTCTGTGCTTGCCAGGGCAGGTGAGACCTGAAAAGCACCAGTTACATCTTACTTTGGATTAAGGTATGATTAAAAATGAAGGAATCCCTGTGGTATCTCCTGCAGACACAACATACCTGTTTCCTTCTGGTCAGTGATAGGGCAAAGCTCTGCCATTTCCTTTTGTTCTGTTTCTGCCACAGAATAGAACAGAAACCTTAGAAGATTGTTTGGGTTTGTGGTGCTAATGGTCCCTCCTATAATTTAAGGGCAAAGCCAGACAGGATGAAACTTTTCTCTAAATCAGAAACATGGGCTTAGTACATTAGAGGCTCCATTCTCTCCCCCTCCAATATGCTCCTCTGCTCTCCTCTCCCTAGTCTCACAAACATATTTGTGCTTTGTTTAACTATTTATTAAATAGTAGTGATTAGATTAAGATGGTATCTCTCACAATATTTTTTTGTTGTTGAAAAATTGCTGTTATGGTCCTTTAATGTAACAAAAAAGTTCCTTTTTATCCCCTTCTTGTCATGTCAAGCAACAAGCCATTGAA
>VWYI01015221.1:0-49556 GCA_013399455.1 Anthoscopus minutus
CTTTCTTGTCTGTGGCTTTTGCATCTCTCGGGGCTTGACTACATGGGGATGCTAATTCAAAGTAACAGACAGTAAGAATTTATAGTGATTTCACTAATATACATGAATCCCTGTCTCAGTAGCACTCAAACTAAATTCAAATGACACATTTGGGCTTATATTTGTTCAATTACAAATTGGCTTTTGGATTCACTTTCCCAAATACCCATGGTGAAGAGAAGCCCTGCCTTTGGCCTAAGTCAAGATCATCTCAATAGTTACTTCAGGAGGATGAAATAAGTGGCACATGTAGAGAATCAGATTTTTTTATATATAGTCAATATTAAATCATTTTGGAATCATAAATGTGCTTTGAATATGCTTTGAAAGGGTTCACAATCAGAGGATTGAGCTCAGATAAGGAAACATTAATCAATAGCCATATCACAATTACAGACTAGGAAAGGACCTGTGGCCTTCCTGACCTCTGTAAGGAAACCAAATTCCTGCTTCAGTGTGACATCATATACCATGAAGACAAGATACAGTACTTTATATATGTCAGCTGCTTGTCATCCTAGACATTGAAGTTCCAGGCCCTTGCGTTTCTTTTCTTCTGAAAACTTGAAGCAGTACAATCAAACATCCCTTTTAAAACACTCAGGAAGAAGATTCTAAACCAGGTATATTTCATCTCCTCAGAACCCCACCTTATTCTGCAAGTGAAATTAAGCAGTGTTTGCTCTTAAAGTAAAAACAGAACTGCACTAGCTCACACTTTTCTGACAGAGGCCAACACCTCTCATGTGTTTGTGTCTCTCTGTGTCTGTCTTCCTTGCTCAAACTGCTTTGGACACAGCCTAAGAAAGCAAATTTGAGCCATAAAAGGCCACTGGTTTTTAGTGTCTTTGCCACTGTCACTTCCTGGGAAGCAGTCAGTTAATGTGCATAGAGATTTGTGCTTCTTCTGATTGACTTTGGATTCCTTCTAGTGCTGGCTTGGATGTCTTGATATTACATTGCAAGAGACATTCAGATACCCCTCTCCTTTCACATGCTGTAGCTCTGCTGCCTGCCCAGATCTGAGGTTGAATTTTTCGTTCCATGATGTGGTAATACTGTGCTAGAGAAAGCTACAGATGGTACCAGCAATTCTGAAACAAGCCCTTCTTCTCCATTCACCTCTATGGAGCAATATATTTATTTCTATTTTCTGTATACATACCAATTTCAGCTTTTCCTTATTNACTCAGTACCAGGGAGTTGAAGGTGAAAGAAAAAAGTCGAATTTGCTGGGTGAGAGATGCAGGAATTAGAGAGGGGATCTGAAAACAAAAAAAAAAGACAGGGCCCNTGATTTAAATTGAGGTTAATTGAATACATGAAGTTAATGATGTCCCTTTTCCCATAGTCCATACCAGTGTAAAGAAGAGCATCATACCCTCCTTTGACTAGTACTTCTTTGCCACCTGCAAGCAGTAATGAAATGATGACACCTCCTTTAGNCAGCGTTCTGGTTTTTAATAAAAAAAGTTTCTGGCCTTCCCTTGTGATTGTGTGAGAGCACTGGAAAGTGGGAACACTGAAAGCTCAGTAACAGAAAGTAAATTAAGAAAAGATGCTAAAACAGCAAGGAAAAAAGCCATGAAGTTCAAAACATGTTATAACTTGAGAACATTTGGACCAGTAACACTGGAGAAAGCAAGTGCTATTGCAATCAAGTAGCTCAGCATAGGCAAAAAAAGCTAGTTTACCTCGATCAAACACGCCCTTGCATTTTCGATAAATCCAAGTTCACAGAATTATAGAACATTCTGAGTTTAAATGGACCCACCCACGAGGGTTCAGTTCTTCAGGGAATGACCTATATGGAGATCAAACCCCCAGCCTTGGCAAAGTTAGCACCATGCTCTGACAACTGAGCTCATGCAAGTTTTAAGCAGATACTGCTGGGATTTACACTGGCACAACTGCACCAGCCAACAAATTTCGATGGTAGAAGAGCATGGAAAAGGCCTGAGATTGAACTACCTGTAGAAACTTGCTAAGGGTTATCTTTGGAGTTAAAACCACGGTGCAAAATGATACTCTGCACTGAAAAAAGTACAGATAAAGTCCTGGACAACCTTTCACATAACTTAACTTTCCTGGTAAGGGAAGGAAACGAAAGCCCACAGGTTACCCAGAAGTCCAGTCTAACACAAATGTTATTAGTGGAAGTTGAGAGGACAGAAAGCAATTAGCTCATTCTGACTGATTTTTCTCTTTTTTTTTCCTCCCTTTCCCTACTTCCTCCTCAAACCTTGGATGTTGTTTATTTTTGTTTGTTTGTTTGGGGTTTTTTGTGTGTTTTGTTGTTTTTTCCTTTGTTTTGTTGGTTTGTTGTTGTTGTTGTTGTTGTCTTTGGTTTTGTTTGGTTTTGCTTTTGTGTATGCCTGTGTATGTGGTTTTGAATAACTTGNCTCTGCAGGAAGGACTCTTTAGCAATCAAACTGAGCAACAGGCCTTCCAAGCGAGAGCTGGAGGAAAAGAACATCCTTCCCATGCAGACTGATGAAGAGAGGCTTGAACTTAGGCAGCAGATTGGGACAAAGCTAACAAGGTAAGAGACAAACATTTTTTTAACTCTGTCTTTTGGAAATATGTGGTGGCATGTAGTTTTTTCCTTAGTCTTTATACATTTGAGATCTGTTTGTTCAAGAGGAATTCATTGATCTCATCGAGATCAATGTTCAAGAGGAAAAGCCATGGAGAGGAAAAAAGTGGTTCTATTCATTATTTCTGGTCCAATAAAGCTTCCCATATAACTCCTCATTTCATTTTCCTGGCATATGCTATGGGAACTTTGGTTAAGTATCACCATGAACTACATGAATTTGGTTCTTTTTGGCACATCATTGGAAAACATTCAGCTTTGATAACATTTTGGACTGTAGCTGTAGGTGCCATTTTTTTAATAAGCTATTAGTTTGGCCAAAGGTCAGAGGTATAACTTTCTCTTCTGACTGCTCCTCCTGTGAGTAGCTGAGACTTTTCCTGGTGCAAAATAGATTAAGTCCTTGCCTTCATTGGGTCAGGTTGGAAAGATTTACCCTGTCTTCTTCATAACAGTGTTACTCACCAATTGTTCTGGTTCTCTATATTGCATGGGGTATAAAGGGGTGGGAATTAAATGTGGAGGATTTCTGTCAAGAATAAGTAAACTGAGGTCAGATAGAGTTGCCTAAGAACCTTCTATGAGCATGCTATGATTTCTGTAATCAATTTAATCCTCTTACATTGTCAACTTGGTGGTATGCAGAGCTGGTGAATGCTGTTAGTTGCTCCCCAGTGAGAAAAACACAAAGAGATGACCAACCAGTTGTTGGGAATTTTCTTGTACATTTTCGGTTTTTTTTATTTTGGAGATGGGTGGATAAGGAGGAAACACTGCTACCATGTTGTGGAGACAGGAAGAATAGGAGCTCCTGGTAAATACCACTTACAGTGTTTTATTTACTTTTCCTTCATGGCCTTGATATCACCTCTTTGCAATAAACTAACCACACCTTTCCAACCTATCTTTGAAATTTTTTGTGCTGGATTATGTTTAATTTACTCCAAAACCTGTCCTATTCTTCATTCAAGTATTCTTTTTGAGGGGCTTCAGTAAACATGCCCAAAATATGTAAGGTGGTGTTGCACTGTTCCTGGTACTGTAGTTTTTCAGTTCAGTCTTTATTCAGCATTATTCCGACCTTGTTAGACTGTAGCTTCAATGGAGCTCTGGATCCCAAAGAACAGCACAGGACAGCAAGGTCCCAGTGCTTATATGATTAAATTTCAACCTTTTTGAAGCGTGTGGAGAATTTAAATGTTTGTCTCCTAGCTTATCTCACTGCTTGACCTTGCAGTGACATTGAACAGCATTTCCACTGTGATGCCCATTTGCCTAAATTACTTGGGTCTTTCTGAAGTTTTCAAACTATGGCTTATGAAGGAAAGCAGTGTCATTTACAAACATTGATTCTGCACAGCTCACTGTGCACCAGGTCTTTTTCATTCTAAGTATTTTATTTTTCACCTTCATCCAAAACCTGCTTTTTACCTCACTAAACAATATTTTTTCAGCATATGCCTTTTTAAAAGGGAAGCTATTTTTGGCAATACGGAAACCCCTTCCTGTCTAAGCCCCATCTTCTCATAATGTTGGTTTTTGTTTCCCCAACTGTATTTCATCTAATCTGAGTTTAACAGTTTGAACTATAATGCCTGATTTTGTCTTCTAATATAGCTAGGTCCTAGAGGCAATCACAAATAGTTCAAATAATTAAAACGGTGTATATATGAGTTAAAAAAATAGCTGAGCTGATTCACAGCTGTTTCATTCCTGCTTTATATCAGTGTACCATCACTGAAAATGGTAGAATTCCACAAGCCTTAACTGGAGTGGTATAGTTGCCAGTCTGACCTTTCAATTAATAGTATTTACAACTTAGTATCTCATCCTTTTGAGTAGTTGAAAACAATCATGAAATATGAGGAGAAAACAATTTTGCGCGTATCTAATATGTAAGAAGCAGCAGGCATTTCAACAGCAAAAAGGAAAGATGCTTGTCTTACCAGTGCTTCATATCTAAATGTGATATATCCATGTGCACAAACTGATGAATATTAGATTAAAATAGAGAGAATATTTCAATTTGGACAGTATTTCCTTACTGTCCAGACTTTATTACTGAATCCATCCTTTGCTGTTGCTTAGTAATTGTCACACAGTGATGCAAATGCCAAGCAAAATTAAAGTAGCGAAGCATTTATAGTCCTTAGAGAAGGTGCTAGATGCAGACTATAATTGCAGCTGGCAATTTTGGATTTCTGAGGGATTTGTACTGTTTTTCCAATGGTCCCCTAGGGTTTAAAATATCCAGCCAATCAAATCACATATGCTACTTACAGAAGTAAAAAAATGCAGAATAAAAACTTCAGCATATAGTTATTGTCTGTAATGGATCAATTAATTTTCACCAAGAGGCTGATTAGGATAGTTCAGTATTTATGCATAATCCTCACAGTATTTAGTTTGGAAGAGCTCATTGGCTGCCACATTTGGTAGTTCAGAATTTAATACTATAAAGAGAGTGTCTTTTTCAAAGATGCCTCTATCCAGGCATATTGAGATTCGCCATTGACATATCATGTGGGACAAAAATCATCCCAGGTGCAGCTCCTCCAGCCTTATTAGAGTTGCACCAGGAATCAGTTTGGCTCAGAAAGGTCTGTTTAGGTCTTGTTTAAATGTAGTTTGGAACCTCTGAACTTCCTGTTATTCCCAGAAAATTGTTATTACTTTAGTGTTGCATCAGCCAACTGGAAGAGAGAGACATTCCAGAGCAGAATTCAGTTTCCCATGCTGGGAGATTAGTGCCTGGACTTACACTAGGCCAGTTGTAAGGGTGAGGCTACAAAGACTGTATCTTATAGGAGGACCTGGCTCACTACACACCTCAGTGTTTGCTCAGCCATGAGACAAATTCTTTGTGTCATAGAAACATTTCACATGAATCATGAAGTCATGCTTCCCTGGTCTGTGTCCTGTATCATGGCTTAGCCCACGCAGACCCAAGCAAAAATGGAACTTCTTGCCCAAGGTGGCAAAATATGTCCTAGCAAAGGCACAAAGCAAAGGAGATTCCACATCATAAGAATTCCAGCCACGTGAAATGGCCACTGCACCATAAAACATTTCTGAGGAGTCCTTACATAGCAATTATGGCAACTGATTACAGCAATTAATTAGAAGACCTCCTCCTCTAATCAATCTAGAATGGATTACTCCAAAATGTGATGTCTTCTATGAAGCAAGGAGCAAAAATAGTGAATTAAGATGCAGTACCTTCAGCTCAAAACCACATGTGTCAGGGGAATAGGAAATGGATGCTGGAGGCCATGTTCTTGGCTGCTAAAAACCTTTACAACTCCATTATCTTCTACTCTGAAATGCATACCTTCTGTGCTAAGTAAATCTTTAATTCTGGGGGGTTTTTGCCTCTTCAGCTTCTCCCTAATTCCTCTTCCATTTTATCCCTCTGGTGCCTGCACAGCCTCACAGCTGCTCAAGAACTGTACATGTGTGACTGTAAGACAGAAAGGAGAACACAAGAGAAAAAACAGCTCTCTGAAAGTTAACAGGGAGTGGGAGGGAAAAGGCAGACATCTCTCTTCTGCCTGTCTCACTGGCTGTGTTGGACCTGCTGGGAAGCACAGGTTCCCTGTTATTCCAGTTAGAGAAGCAGCCAGGAAGATTTGGATTCAGCTTTCAGTTGCTGTCAGGGTGAAAGTAATGGGGCTTATCCAGCCTGTGACAGTGAACATGGAGGTTTTCCCAGGGCAATGATAAAGGTCTGTCAGGAAGCCCTGGGGAAAAGGAGGGCCAGCACTAATGGGTGATGGACAGCAGAGCTGCACATCTCCCAGAGACTGCAGGAATGTCCCCTGGTACTGAGACAGGTGCTTCAGTGCCAGTCCTTGCACTTCTCTTTCACCACAGAATCATAATGGTGGTCATAAGAGACTACACAGACTTTCTCAATCAACATATTTGATAAACATGAGAGTGCTTTACAGAAACACCAGTTTTGCACTCTCTTGGAATGGAAAGACCTGGTTTCTTTCTGTGTCTTTTCACAAAGAAACTCTCCCATATTCTGAGACAATATGCATCTTCAGACCATCTGATCTGCCACACATCTACAAGAGAGGCTTTCTAAAGCAGTCAAGTATTCTTCAATCTCTTCATTCACAACTCTAGGGAAGGTGCTCATTAGCAATTAGATACAGGAGTATTAAAGCTTAGATTTTCTTCCACTGGTTTTGAAGAATTTATTTGTTTTTATTTGTTTTCCCTGATTGTTTCCATCCTGGCTTCTCCCACCTGCTGGAGTTGGATATCTAGTAACACAAAGTCTGGTAATCCAGTGTGCTATCATCATATTGTTATTAATCAATGTCAAGGGAACTTATTGATATTCACAGTATTATTACTGGTCAGCATAATGTCTATCTCATCAGCACACTTGTACCCACTGTCTGCAGATCTGGAGACAGAGAAAACACATGAAGGCTGTCCACTGGCAGTAGTGGTTGTCAAGGGACTGCTATCCTTCACTGAAAGGAGCCACAGGCAAGCAAGTAAGATTTTGCAGTCCAGGAAGAGTTTGTTCTGTGCTGCTGCCAAAAGCTGTTAGTTGTAGGAGTCATGTTCACCAGCGTGAAAGCAGAGAGCGATGAGGTGGGGGAGCAGCCTTCTGTGCATTAGCTAACTAGGAAATCAGAAACAAAGAAGTAACAAACTACCTATTGCCTCTTTCCTGGCTTTGAGAGATGCTCTTCCAATTGCTCCACTGAATCCTGTATGTGCCACTATATATGTTCTGCTGGCTTTAAAGTGAATTAGAGGCAAGCTCCTCTGCCAGATATACAGTAGTGCTCTGCACTGTTTTTTGTATAGCCCTAGATTTATCCACTACAATACCTTACGGGGTACTGTCCTTACACCAGCAAGTGGAAAATCGTGATCTGAAGCAATATAAATAGTATATTGCAAGAATCATGAGGCAATAGATCACAGAGATGCTGTCTGTGTGCATATGGCTGTAAGTAAGTACACTTGAGATTTGGACATGCACACCTGCTAGATGTGTTTTTATAGTCCCATTGATGTACTGAGATGTCTGTGACTGAGAAATGCAGCATGAAAAGTCGTAAAACTTTATGGAATGGCAGGTTTGACAGATGGTGGTCACCTACTGTCTTGTTGAGAAAGGTAATCCATACATTCCTTGGTCAATACTACTTCTTCCTCAGCTGTGCTGAAAAATGCTGCTTAGAAACAGAAATCCTATGATGGAATTAAGTTGGTGAATCCCCACAAGTATAAAAAATTGTCATTGATTTTTAAAATGTCATGAGACTGCTGTGAGGTTTTTGGACTCATTCATACCAGATACTAGAAAGAAGAAGAAAGAAGAGTAGAAAAATCAGACAGTTTAGGAAGAGGATTGGACTGGCAACATCACCATGAAGGTGACAAATATTACCAGTACTGAGGGTCAGTCTGCAAGGCTTGCACAGTCATTGAAACACATGGGAGTTCCTTCAGAGATTTGTGGGGACTGGATAGTTTGAGGCAATAATTTTTATTTACTACAATTTAGGCTGTGAAGAGATTCCACTTTTTGAAATGGTTAATTCTTTAAGCAGCATTGCAGTCCCAGTAGGGAAGTGTTTATTCAGCCAGAGGATGGCAGCATGATGGCCTCCGTTGAGCATGGCTGAATCTCCTTGTGGCTGCTCCCCATCCGGTGCTGCAGAGGGCATTTTGTGCCCTCCCTATCTCCGAGTCATTTAGGGATAAGAAGAATGGGCAGACAGCAGGATTAGGCTTTATTCAAAGACCTCATTTTGTTGGGTAATGTGAAATAATTTCTTCCTAATTACGTTTGACGTCTGCAATTCTCACACTTATTGTTAGCTTCCACTAATGAGAGAAAAGCAAGTGCCTAAAGCAAGAGCTCATCCCTGATGGCAGAGCGCGTGCACGGATGTGTGTGAAGCTTGCCTCTTCACGTGCAGGGTGCTGAGGATAAATCACATGGAAAATGGGATTGTGGTAAACAAGCTCATCTGAATCCTGGATTAGAGTGGGCAATGTGACAACACTAGATACATGAATGGGGAGAAAAACTGCTAAAGGCTGAGCCCCAGTTTTAGCTGCAATGGTACCTAGGGAGAACAGCATTTTTTCCCTTATAGTTTAGAATGGCATTTTTTCACTTTTAGTTTAGCTACACAAGGAAGCTGTTCATTTGTGGAAATCCCAAGGGAGCTATCAATATTGCCCTTAGCATCAGGAAATGCAGGTGATTATTTATGGGTGATGAGCTGAAACTGAACTTCCACTACACATCTGGGCTCCAGCACTGGGAATAAATACTCTGAGCAGAACTGGTCTGGGTTCTGTGCATGGGTGCAGATGGGAGATGGGCGTTCAAGGCCCTTGTCGGCCCTCTTTTTCTGTGATCAGTGTCCAGAGCAGTGTTCTGCTCTGCTGAAAGGAAGGGTGGCTTTTTAATTGGTTAAAATACTCTGAGAAGCCTGCATCATCCACCAGCTTTCCAAACTCAGGCAAGCCACAGAAAGAGATGCATGTACATATTTGTTTGTTTGTTTGTTTATTTGTGTGTTGGGGTCTCAAAAAGTGCATACATGCCTATGAACTTTGGAACATTCCAGTAGTTGACAAACTCTCACTGACAACAACATTTGTGTACTTTCAAAAAACCACCCCAATACCAAGATCTCTTTAGACATCTATGTCCATCTTTCAGTAGGATAGGGATCCTCATTTCTGAGCACAGTTTGCACTTACCTCTTTGTATGAGGAGTTTCCATGGGTAACATCATCATTCATCACTGAAAAAGGCATGTCTAACATCATGATGCTATTACTATTGTTTAGATGGTTGATGGTTGTTTTGCCATTTCATGGCTAACAGCATGAGTTTGCTTTGTCTGAGTAATTTGTTACGGCAAAAGGTCAGTGGAGCAGTCAAGGGAAAGAGGATGTGACAGTGTCACCACAAAACACATCACCTCTACGCACTCCCTGGTTTGGGGGATGAACAGTGCTCTTAACCTTTGCAGCTCCACCTTGGCTTGGGATGAAACCCTGCTCCCATCAGTTTTGCTCAACTCGGGCCAGCAGATGTTTTGTTATTTATGGAAGCAAAGCCTTGCAGAGCAGATGCAGTCTGTCCTTGGGCAGATGTGTCTCTCCATGTTAGAAGATGGAGCTCCAAATGTACAGAGACATTTTATTTATGCTACTATAAAGGAGGAGAAACGTTGTTCTGAGGAGGGGGATGATTTTAATGGCACACAGCAGGGCGTGGCATTTGAGGGCTAGGTCTCCCCAGAGGCACCTGTGTGACCACTGATGAAATAGAAAGTGTTTTCATCATGTCCGAAGTTCAATTCAATCAGAAATGTCACCAGCCCAGAAAGGGATTTGTTATTCCTGAGGTATGTTACTGTTCCTGTTTCCGCTCTGGTGGAAGCAGGGCAAGTCACATGGCCCTGTCATTGCAACATCTGTTTCTCCCGTCCTTTCTCTGCAGAAGTCGAGGCAAAATTCATTAATGGGGCCACAATTTCCCCTTCATGCTTCCCATACTCTTCAGCCCCCTGACACAGTCTGTATTTGAGGTCTAATTCAGGCTGTCAACACAGCTGAGACAAATATATTAAATCTACCTTAATTTCCTTTGCAGTTTCAGTGGGTGTGATATCATTCATTTTCTGCCCCAAATTGATTGAAGTTCTGCTTTTAGTTGTCAAACTACTGTCAGCTTTTATGTAAGAGGAAGCCACATTTCTCTGCTGGGCAAAATAATTCATGGTGATATAAATAAAGCTTGTAGCAGTAACAGAATAACATATTTTGGTAATAGAAATAGTCTTATTTCTCCAGTAAACCAGAGGCCACATGGAGTCTGTGCAGTACTCTCTTTTGAATAAAAGAATGGTGTTAATAAAAACAGGTGAAATAAACACAAGCAAGGAAGTAGCAGCTTCAAAATGTTCTATTCTGTCTTTAAAAACAAAGGTGATTTACGTGTTGAATTTTTCTTTTGCTGGTTAATACTGACATATTTAGGGCAGCTCCATTAAGAACTAGCTTATAGATTTCCACCTCTAAAAAAATCTAACCATAAATCTTCATATTTTGTACCTCCTGATTGTAGGTAGTTAATCACAAGCACAACAGTTGCTTAGCTTGGATGACCTTGTAATTTCTGTAAAGGAAACAAATCAAGTGGGAATACAAGATAAAAGAAACAGACTGGAAGGAATAAATTTCTCTTTATAGTCTGCTGATTGTAAAATAGAGAAATTGCTCTTTGAGCAAAATATTTAACCTCTCTCGGAAGTTGCATTTGCATTTTCCCTCCACTTCAGTGCATTATGGCCTATTTAGCAACACATGTGCAGGAGATTTAACAGAGGCAATCCTTGTAAAACAGTCAAACATGTATTTAAAAGCTGATCTGAGTCAGGATTTAAAAACTGTTCACATATATATGTTTCCTGTGGCTATTATTGTGAGTACAAGGAGAACTGCTAGAGGAGTAAGTCTGACTTATGTGCATGGTGATCCATCTATATCCAGAAACTCTGGAGTTTCACGTGCAGGCTATTGTATATGAGTAAACAGAGGTGACTTTCTGAAGAGGAGTAAATAAGGTTTCATGTTTGTGTTTGTTTTGTGTAGGACTAAGTGTCTTTTGGACAAATGTATCAAGAATGCAAATATCATTACCATTACACCTGGTATAATCATGTAATGTTAGAATTTTACATGTTTTCTCTAAGACATAGTGTTAACAAAAGGATCACTTAGAGATGAATGGGGTCTTTTTCTGCGTATGTGCAGAAAAGTTACAACCAGTCTTTTAGAGGCAGGTTTGGATAAGAATTATGCTCCCAGTTTCAGTGCAGTGGGATTCACAAGCACTGCACAGACCATATGTGGGAATTAAACTAAGTCCTTAGCCTCTGACCCGACAGTGTGAAATTACCATCTGTGTTAATAACTTTAGTGAAGAGGAAGTGTTCTCATGTGTGGTAGACCACATCAGTGTGTGCCTAAGTGTGCAGCTTGCAATATTCATTACTTGCTTTTCTGATAATAAATAACAAACCAGCAAACTACAGGGAAAGCACATTAGCACCAAGATAATTCAGTAACCTGGTTCTTCACTGGCATCTCTGGATTCAGGAGGCAGCAACACTGCTGCTAAATGAATAATTGATAAAATAAGCATTCAATATATTGTATTTGCTCAATGAGCAAGCATATATAATGTCAGGCTAGACTATATATCCTGCAGAATACTGCAGTTTTTCAGCATGCTGGAAAAGTCTTCACAATTTCCTTTATTGCAGTAATCAAGACAGAAATGGTCTTCCTGCCTCCCTGCAATCGGCTGGCTTTGATTTAAAAGCCTTGCAAGCAGAGACCCTGGTCTCAGACATCAGGGGCTGCAGAGGCACCAGCCTGCTTCTTCAGTGGGGAGCAGGCATGGCTCCTGGACCAGGCCCCTGTCTCTTCTACACGCTCAGGGACATCAGTTACCTGGTGGGGTGGCAGATGGTGGCTTGGGTGCACCCAGACCCATAAGGGGAGCATGCAGGGAGATCACAGATTCATGTCATCATAGAATGTTTTGGATGGGAAGGGACCTTAAAGACTATCTGATTTTAACTTCCCTGCCATAGGCTGAGATACCTGCCACTAGACCAGCATGCTCAAAGCCTAATCCGACCTTACCTTGAACACTTCTAGTGATGGAGCATCTACCATGTTTCTTGAGAATTTGTTTCAGTGCCTCACCATCCCCATAGCAAAGAATTTTTTCCTAATACCTTATCTAAACCCTTTGTCAGTTTAAAACCACTGTCCTGTTACAATGCCCTTGTGAAAACTCCCTCTCCATCTCTCTTGTGGGCCCCCTTAAGGTACTGGAAGGCTGCTATAAAGTGTGAGTAAACTCCCTCCTTGGGGGTCCCTCACAGAAGGTACAGAGAAAGGCCTCTGGTCATCTGCCGTGAAGGTATTTTCATAGCCCCATCAGCTGGCCCACTTCCAGTTAAATGTGCAAGCAACATGCTTCTGGCTGCACTGGGAAGTTGGATTACCCAAACAGTGCTCCCGTTCTGGCTTTCCCAGAGTACCCTGTGCCCCTATACAAAGACTTCCTTGCCCCAGGGAAGCTTTAATATTCAAGGTTCAGCTATTAAAGAAAGAGGGCAGGCAGCTCCTCTGACAGGAAGTGGTTTGTTCAGAGCTGCACATCAGTCTCAAAGTGGGGAGCAACTTCTCTGGTAAGAATTTGGTGCCTCTACATCTCCCCATCATGGTATTCCCAAACTAAACCCAAAACCTCCCTCTTCTACTTTCAGGGAAAGGAGTGACTGATGTTCCAAAGCCAGAACATCCCCTGAGACTCTATCTTTTCCTGGTTAACAACTGAGTATGAATGCCTGGTGTCCTTCACCTTCAGGTTATACCAGAACCATCATTGCCTTGTTTGAGCAGACAGAAAAGATAAGATAGAGAGGCCTGGGCGCATCATAGCGCCATGTGATATTCCACTATCTATTTCATCTTCCCCTTCAGACTAGACTAGCAAAGAAAATCTAATATTCTACTGCAGTTAAAAGAGCTGCCAGTATTTTGCACTGCACTGTTTAATGCCAGCAAAGGGCTCCATCACGTTTTCTAATGTGACATGACAGATTAAGAAAGGCTGAGCAGTGGAAAGATATGATCTTTGACTCTGAAAACCATCATATATGACACATTTCTGGGAGGCAGTTTTATTTCCCTTTGTCTTGACTAATTCTTCTCTTCAGAGTTTTTAGTCTGTTTTAGTCATATTTCTCACTGTATTTCAGTAATGCTAGTAGCCCCCGCCACCCCACCTTGGTTTGAGACACTGTGGAGCACTTGGCCTCAGTTTGAGGGATTTTGGAGCAGATATCAAAACAGTGATGGGGAAGTGCAAAACATCAGTGGAGGAATACCAGGCGTGACAGCTCACTTGTCTCAGCATCCTTCCTGATGGTAGCACACTTGACTGCCTCAGATTTGATTCTCTCACCTGCCCATCACTGTACCTTGCCTTCCTCTCAGTTCTATGCATTTGTCACATGGCATGCTATGTTTTAACAATTAGGGCATGTTTTAAAATCTTCCAGAGAGCAGTGCTGCCTCACTATTCAGCATGAAAGTATAAATGAAAGGATGAACTTGACCCAGCACTACTAAAGATTCAGTGCCATCCTTATTTTCTTTAATATTTCTTCAATTGATCATGTCAATAGGGAGAAGTGGTCAAAGACAAGAAAAATGCAAATCTCACTCCTATATTCAAAGAGGAGTCAGGGAATTATAGGCCAGTTGACCTCACATTCATCACTGGGAAGATGATGGAGCAGCTAATACTGGAAACCATATTCAGGCACATAAAGGAGAAAAAAAAGTCATCAGTAGTCAACATGGATTCACAAGGGCAAGTCATGCTTGATTAATGTGATGAACTTGTGAAATTACTGATCTGGTGGATAACCAGGGAGTAGTAGATAATGTCTGTGTAGATTTCAGTAAGGCTTTCAACATTACCTTCCGTAAAATTCCTCAGGTGTCTAAGGATGGGCCCAGCAGTTTGGACTTTTCAATCCATTTACCCATCCAGTCCAGAGGCTGGTGTTCAGTGGCACCCAGTCTAGCTGGACTCCAGTAACTAGCAATACACCCCAAGGGGTCAGTACTGGATCAGTCCTCTTTACCCTTCATTTATGATCTAGATGACAGGTAGAGCATGTCTTCGGTGAACTTGCTGGTGACACCAAACAGGGAGGCCTGGGTGCTGCACTGCAGGATAGTGCTGCTATCCAGAGGGACCTTGACAAGCTGGAGAAATGGGCTGACAAAAATCTCATGAAGTTCGTCAAAGGCAAGCACTAATTGTTTCTCCCAGGAAGGAACAACCCCATGCAGTATATATTGGGAACTACCCAGCTGGAGAACAGCTTGGCAGAAAAGAATCTGAGGGTCCTGATGAGCATGAAGTTGGACATCAACCAGCAACTTGGTGGGGGGAAAAAATGGCTAATGGTATTCTGGGCTGCATTAAAAAAAGTATTGCCAGTAGGCCAAGGGATGTGATCTTTCCCCTCTACTGAGCACTGGTGAGGCCACATCTGGAGTGCTGTGTCCACTTCCAGCTCAGAATCACAGAATATTCTGAATTGGAAGGGATCTTCAAGGATCATCAAGGCTACTCTGTAAAAAAGAGAGACGGGCATATGAGACGGAGTCCAATGAAGGGCCACAAATTTGATGGAGATGATGAGCTGGAGCATCCTCCCTGTGGAGAACAGCTGAGAGAGCTGGGACTGTTGAGCCTAGACAAGAAAAGGCTCAGAAGATCTCATCAATGTGTATAAATACCTGAATGAAGGGTACAGTGGGGACACAGAGCCAGGCTCTTCTCAGTGGGGTCCTGGTGACAGGACCAGAGGCAACAATCACAAACAAAACAAGGAGGTTCCCTCTGAACATCAGTTACATTATTTCTACTCTGAGGGTGACCAAACACTGTCAAAGGTTGGCCAGGGGGATTGTGAAATTTCTCAGTGGAGATACTCAAAAGTCTTTCGGACACACCAGCTCTAGGCAGCCCTGCTTGAGTAGAGGGTTGGATCAGATGGACTTCAAGGATCCCTGCCAAACTCATCATTTTGCAATAGCACACAAAATAATTGACAATGTCAACGTGTATTAGCAACATCTTTGGTTTCTGAAGTGTATGACATTGTTGGCTGATTTTTTTTTGTGTGCCTTTGGCCAAATTCTCAGATTTCCCCAAATCCTGATTCTCTTCACTCTCTGCAGCCTAAGGTTTCTATGAATATGTTTTATAAAGCTATTCTGCTGCAATGCTTGACTAATTTCTTCTGATTTGGGTTATTGCACAATTGTCTGTGCCACCACAATTTAGCCAGGTCACAAGCTTTGACAAATGCCTGTCTATGACATGTGGACTGTAAGAGTCTCTAGCTTTCTTCAGTCTCAAGAGAATGTGGGATTAGCTCTTGCAACCAAACTCCTTGTGTTCTGCTCTATGGAAAAAGTTACCAGGACTCAGCTTCTAAACACAAACATCTCACAGACGAGTTGCATTCACAAGGAAATTAATTCCAGACACCCAACTTCCATCAATAAGCATTTCCCTCAGCCCTGCACTTCCCCATCCCCTCAGTCCACCTCTGCCATAGCAAAGAAAAAAACCCAAAAAACAGAGTCCCAGTTTTCCTTCCAAGAGTTTTCAGGGTCCCTGCACCCTTGTATAGCTCTTTTCTCCTTTTTGAACTATCTGAAGCAAAACCTTAAATTCTGCCTTCAACACTTTCTATCTGTGGGTGAATCCAGAGACAACAATTAGCAAATTATTGTTCTTCCTCACTTTGGGGAATCGGAAGCTCGGTCCTCTCACAAACATCCCAGACAGCCTGCAGTGGTGCTGCCTGGTATGTATACAGCAGCAGGGATTTCCAGTAATGCATTGTACAGCAGTGTTTTGATGTCTGTAAAGAAGAAAACAGAGTGGAAGTGTGTATTTAATGCACATTTTGTAAAAACGCTGCTCAGAGGAGTTTGAAAAGCTGACAGTGTAGTAGTTGTGTGACATTCCCCCCAACTCCCATTCCTTAGCAGCTGGTGTTCGTTAGCTGGCCTCAGCAGAGCAAAGTTGTTATTAGTTGTGATAATCTCCAGTCATGAGAGTAGGCTTACCACCCAATAAACTATAGGGTACAGATCTAAATTCAGTCTGCCTGTAAAGCAAAACACAAGTCCACATGGCTGTAGCCATTGGAGCAGGAAGGAGGGCCTGGGAGGGTGTATCCTTTTACTTCCCCTCAGTGTGGATGAATGAGAAATTGCATGTTTTAAATGAATAAAGTTGAGCAGAACTGGGAAGCAGGCACTGTGTCTGTTTGCCCAGGCCATCCTAGCTAGCACGTTTTAGTCCAATTTGCAGCCTCTCATAGCAGTAGGTGCAGTTTCCAGCTCTATGAGCACTTTGTGCTTCATCAGTAAATACTCAAAAGGGATTTTTGTCAGGATGACTGTGATGATTTCCTTTGCTGCCTTTTTCCAAGTCCCCTGTCCTTGCCATCACTACAGCTAGATATGTAGAAAACAAGTGTATGCCACAAAACCAGGGCACTGAATACCCAGTATTTCAGTCTTGGCATTTGAGTGTGCCCTGCAAGGAAATCCAGACTTCTCCTATGTCAGCAGCCATGAACAAACATACTGTGCTCATCTTGAGTAGAAAATATTTTAAATATTCATTTGCTTCAGCCTTTCTGCCTGAATGCCAGCTGCAAAGCTATTCAGTAAAGAGTTCAAAAAACAGTCACCCAATGTAAGGCAGTCTTTCATTAGAGGGCCAACAATTGCAAAAATTGTGGACTTTGATAGCACCCTCATCTGAATCACTGAGAAGATATCTACAACACCTTCCCAATGAGATTTAAGAAGTGAAGTGTCTGGAGTGTAAAGGAGAAATGATTCTTTAGGTCAACAGAGCCAGGAATAATTTTCTCTCACATTTTCTATAAAGATGGAAGATGTCATTGGGCATTCCCTCCCCCTCCATAGTTTAACACTCCCTCTAGTTAGGGGAAAAAGAAAATGTAAAGAATACTGTTATCACCCCAGCAGCTAGACTGTGGTAATGAAGCAGGTTTTCACACTGATAAAGTGTCAGGTGAAATAAGGGAATGTGCAGGCAAGAGCACAGGCCCCTGATAGTCATTGGAAAACTGAGTGTGGAGAAACTTCAGTAGGGCCTGGACTGAGCTCCCAAAACTTCAGGAAGAAAATGTTAAAAGCTGATGTCACACTATGCAGGGGACAAAGAGAAAGGCTGCAGCCTGCTCAGCATAGCACAGAGGGTTTGAATGTCTCTCTTGAAGTCTTTTGTCTCACAAAGGAGGGTTGTTTATTTTGAAGTTAAGCGTATTTGCCTGGAAATAGGATCTTTGTTACTTTGGAGATTATTGATTCCTGCTGCTAATTCGCTATTTGATGTGATAAGCCTCTTTATAGCATTCCGTTTGTTTTGCTGTGGAAATATGTACAAAGCAACAACAGAAAAAAAGCTTATAATTTTGTAGTCCAAATTTAGCCTCTAGGTAATTATGTGTATCTCAGTAACTCCAAAAGAAGAAAAAGCAGATGGGACAAGAATTCTCCTGAGTAAAAAATAATTTGTCAGGCTTTTAGGCCACTAGATTTGAACCTACAGGTGATGACATAACTGTGAAATAATAATGTATTTTCATAATAACATAATATCTTTTCAAAATAACAAATATGCAGTTTCCTAAGGCATGAGGTTTTTTAATTTTAACCAGGTAAATAATTTCATCTCGTTTTGTTTTTAAAGCTAGACATTTTTGCTATTTCCTGCCTCTGGTGCTGCATGTTTTCATTGATGTTCCATGAGACGCTAGGATTTTTTAAAAAAACTCTTTCTGACCTTTGCTAATGCATAGAGGTAGAAGTAGGCTCTGGCAGTGAAGATGTTAAATACACACCAGCTGGGAATTTGTACAATGGACAGATCTCTGGATAGGGTGATGAAACATGACATTCTCTAGAAAGATAAGGAATTGTGGTGCAGTTGGTGATGCAGATACAAAAGAATCAATGTTGTAAAACATGCAAAGACCCGGTCTGACCAGCAGGTATCCCATTAAGTGGTGGGGAATGACCGAGGCACCTGCACTGAAGTTTGCAATGCAGGTGCTGGGGAGAGTTCTCTTTGTAGTCCCCCTCAGTAGATTTGTGCTTGGAATCACTGTAGCAGTTATTGGAAAGACTTGGCTGAATAAGGGATTTTTTTGCATTTAGTATGCAAATGGAACAAAATAATTAACAAGTGGAGTAGGGAAAACTGACTAAAAATAGCAAGTACAGGCATCATTAATTTTTTTATTACACACTGAAAAGTAGCTTTTCGGGTCAGAATTAAATGTTGTCTAGTGCATTTTTAATGCTTTTTAAATTTTATTGTTTTTAAGAAAAGCGTGACTAGTGAGTTGGATTTTTTTTTCAGCTGAAACTACTCATTAAGTCTGACCTCACCTAGCAAATAGTTTCTGACCTTCTAGAACTCAATTTTCCAGCAATTTTACTTTGTTGAAATCACTTCAGCCAGTCCTAATTCTTAATCTGCAAGTGAAAATTTTAGGCACAGTCCTTTGCAAAAAGGCACTGCTAATTATCACCTGCCTTTCATGAAGTCTGGGGATCTGAAATCCCACAATCTCAGGAGCTGAAATCTTTCTGTCACAAAATAGTTAATTGCTCTTAAAGCTCTCAAATTTGTTTATTGCCAGGAATTTTCTACTTAAGTAATACAACAAAGTATTTGTCCCTGGCTTGATATTTTGGGGTTACAGTTGTGTTAGTGCAAATGTGAAGAAGATAAGATGCTGCTCTTTTTTTCATTACATTGAATTTTTGATTTCATTACATTACAAATTGCATATTAGCAGTGCTAGAAGTGTAACATACCTGCTAATGCATAGGTCATGTCAGTCACTGTGGTACATAAACACCATGCAGTCACCATGGTCCACAGAGCCCATCAGGCATCTGATCTTCAAGCTAACTAAATATAGGGAAGATGGTTCCTCCATGATGTGTTTCAGCCCTCAACCCTTCCTCCATAGTTTACATTTAACTTAGTGGTAGCAGATTTCTCAGAAGGGGGATCCTTAGAAGAGGGTGTTGCTGGAAGAGATCACTGGGGCTTTTGAAGTTGAAGAGTTTTGGGAAGTGGGGTTGTACTTTTATTGTCACTCCTCAGCCTCCCCCCATGTTTTCTTCCCTGGTTCCACAGAACTTCTTCCCACCTAAAGCATTGCTTTTACACTCCATCCCAAGGCCATGCCACATGCAAAGGGGAATAACTGCTTTATTTCTGGATCAAATGTGTTCCAACATCCAAGCTTCCCTGAGCATCAGAAGCCAGGGCAAGGAGAATTTGAACAGAGAAGTGAATTCAGCTCTTCTGGCTCATACTTGGAGATGGCTCTGCTTTTAAGAGTGTAACTTATTCATTGCTGTAACTAAGTTTGTTCACAGACACAAAACAATATTACTATAGAGAGATTTAAAAAAAAAACCAATAATGTCTATAGACAGCAAGTATATCTGTTCAGCTCAGATTGATTATTTTTGGTGCCATTTTACTGAAATCATTCCCAGATTGACCTTGAACCATGAATTATGATCTCTGTAGCTTTGTAAAATCAGCTTTTTATTCAATATTATCAAATTTGCTGAAGCAAGTGTCTTCTCACAATGCTGTATAGACAACGGAAGGACAATCACTAACATTTTAGAACATCTTTTTCTCTATTACAATGGGTCCTAGCATCCATCTGTTTTTTCTGGCATGCTTTAGATTTTCAACCAGCATTTAGTACATTTTTCACTCTGGATTTCTAGTTCTCAAAAATATCCCATTTTTGTTGTTCCAAAAATACCTTCATGACTTAGAAACATAGTAAATTTCTTCTTCTAAAAAAGATTGTTCTTTGTTTCCTGCTGCAGTTGTTGGATATCTTGTTCTTGGGACCAGGGATAAGAGATTTGAGAAGTAATGCTGCAAAGCTTATGTGGTGTATTTTAATTCAGCTGTGCCTTTTCTTTTGTTTTAATCATTTAAACTTAAATGATTGTATTTTATGTCAACAGCCAGCATTTGGCTGAGAGCTTTGATGTTAATGGAACAGCACTGTAATGAAATGGAGGAGGGTCCATTTTAGAGCTTGAGGTGTGAGACATGATCTTGCAATGTTCCACAAACCAGTAGGCATTTCCCAGTTAGTATTATTAAACATGGGGCCAAAATCTGGATTTGTGTATCTATCAATGCTTTGCATTATCTTTAGAAAAGAAATGAAGTAATTCCTTGGGAAAATGCAGGTGACTGCATTGTGATAGTGGTCTAATGGAAGACTGGTGACCTGGGTAAGTCATTATTCACACTGTTTCTAGTCAGAGTTATAGAGCTATCCAGTCATTGCTTTATTTCTTTTAACAAAATACAGAGTTAATGGCCCAAAATAATTCTGCTTTATTTGGGTACTTTAAAGAAATTTGTTCTGTGTATGATGAACAAAATCTTAACCTTATGCAAACATAATGAATTGTCAAAATCTACATTTTAAATATGATTCTCTTTTCCCAGGAGACCTACTCTGGGCAGACAGTTCTTGCTCAGGAAGCTTGTAACTTTCCAAAGAATAAATCACAGTCATAATAATTCAAGCCCTCAATGAGCTGAACCAGAAAAGATGGTATTGAGCCATGACTCAAGAATAGATTCACATGATCTAAAGAATGGGAAAACAAATTGGTCAGTTGTAAGAGTTTTAAACAAAGAGCCAGCTTGGTTATATTCTTCACTATACACAGATGCTTGAGCAAGCAGAAAATTTGCTGATTAGTTTTCCCAAAAATCCTCACTGCAATCTGGACTAATTGGAGCTTTGAAGTCTATACTGAAGCTGTTTCTCAACACAAAATCAAGTCTGGGATAAGGATAATTTTGGAGGGTAGTAAATGACTGCTTAGGGCCTGAATTGAAGTCTGAATTATTTCAGTTGTAAATCTGATTTTCCTGTAGAGCCCAGCTGGAAGCACAACTGCAGATGTGTTACGGGAAATATAATTTGGTTGGCTTACATTCCAGACTGTCCTGTATTTCTTGCAGTGCACTACTGCTGAGCAAAAGTATTGCCTCTTTCCTCGGGGTTATGTAGCTAATCAAATGTCAAGGGAACACACTGGGATACTAAGGCAGAAGTAGTACCTTGCCAGTAAGGCACTGTCAGAAAGTACTTTTATCTTCAACTGTTACTTAGCAAAATAGACTTTCATCAAAAGCAAACGCCTCCTACCAAAATTGTCTAACTAGTTCTCTGCTAAACTGCCACAGTGGTGCTTCACCCATTTTCCTAGGGATGAACAGGCATCTCTTCCCACGTTGGTCTGCTTTAGTCATTGCCACAGGCTTCTTTATAGCTGCAGAAGCATCACCATCTCCCAGAGGCTGAGTATTATAAATTAACAGGGAAGTGGAGAGCAGTCATTACATGATAACTGAATCGTGGCAAACACTCCTTATGGTTTTATTGCCCTAATTTCTCAGGAAAAGGAGTTATAAAGTATATTAAAATGACTGATATCAGGAGACCTGTCATGCTTACCTGTGAGTGAGCTTAAAGTGATAATTCTACAGATTAGCAAACATCTTCATGGGGTCTAGTACAAGAATTTTATTGGTATAAGATTATTACACTTGCTTCTTTGGGTAGGGATTGTCTGTTTAATATGCCTTCAGTCTATTCACTCATTGACAAAACTGTATTTAATCCCATTTTATAAATCCTGTTTAAGAGAATGATAGTTCTCTGTAGACTCTACAGTCTAGCTGGCAAAATCTGGGCTGACACTTCAGAGAAGATGAACCTCCAGGCTTACAATGATTTTTTTGCTCATTGTGCAGTGATGTAAGGAAAGGAGGTAGTTCATTTGTGCCCTCTGCTAACAGTTGACTGGTAGAAGTAAATACAATATTTTCTTCTCTTCATTTTTCTCTGAATTTTCTGTACGTGGCATGGGAATGCAAAGAGCTCCTGACAGCCTTTACTTCATCAATTCTGCATTGCTATCAGCATTATTATTATTATTGAGGAAGTTGAGGTAAATTAAGACTCTACTCCCATTGAATTTTCCTTATGGGGAGTTATTTTGCTGATGTAAATCAGCACAGTTCTACTGGCTTCAGTCATGCTCATTTATGTCAACTAAAGAGCAATGTGACAAGTAGTTATTTGTAGCAGCTGGTTTCTCATGTGCCTAGCTCAGATTTACTGTTCTATTAGAGCAATGTCTAGGGTAGTATGAGCCCAGTTGCAGCTGATTAAAGATATTTACACATACAGAATAAATTCAGGAGTTGTTGCAGAGGTTATGCCCCACTGTGCTCAGAAGTTATTTTACATCATGGTGACTTAAATCATGAGGAACAGCTGTGTGAGCATGACTTGGCTCTGAGATGCCTTGAGGATATTCTGGACATCTCACCATACTGCTGTGTGCCCTGTCGTGGCCACCAGTCCTGTTTGTGGGTCCCACACACCAGATGTCACCATTCAAGCACTGGAGAGCTGATAGGTTCTGCCTTTCATGTCTGCAAACACTCACAGTTAATAAGCCTGGCAAGTGTATGGGTGTGTGGAGAATAATTTTCCAGCAAGCCCTGTATTATATCAGCCATTATACATGCACGTGATCCCACATTAGGCTCTTATATTTCCTTGTCCTCTGGACAGAGGCAAAGATGAATTCCTGGTACACAGAAAACATATATCCCACATCATCCTGTTCACATAACAACAAGCCGGATGGCATGAACCAGCTTTTTCTTGGAGCTCATCCACAGCAAAACAAGAGATCAAGGAGAGAAAACCCATGACTCCTGGTAGGGGACAGCCTAGGCAGCCAGGAACATCTTGCTTCAAGGTGCAGCCAGACAAAAGGGCTGCAAAAATCTGAGCCAAAGCCCCACAACGGGTTGGCTGGTGTGTACTTCTTTTAAGCGTTTTGTCATGCCCAAGGAGATATTTTTCCTTTTATTGCTCCTGCAGGATACTGACACACAGAGCAGAAACTTTTCATTCTGAGTTCTCGGTTTGCTGGGGAGGCTCCAAACAGTAGCATCCATCAGTGAAAATGCTGCCTTTCATTCCTGTTGCTCCCTGAGGAGATTACACCTGCACCAGCCAATGTTTTAGATCTACAACAACTGATTTTGCATGATTGTCCTTCCTGGCCCCAGACTCCTACTTATCCACCATAATGTGACCAGCCCAGAGCAAAACAAAAAAATAAAAATACCCAACAAAATAAGCCTTGCTGTCCTTATGAAGAACTGCTCAGCTCTTATTATCTAGCATAAGTAGTGTAATGCATTTGATCATGCAGACAATTGGTTTGCTGTCAAGTTTCTTTGTAAATGTGAGCAAACTTTTTAGTTTTTGCTGACAATCTCATTTGGATATGTTTTTTTCAGTGAAGTCCTAGCAAGACTTTCCTTATGTAACCATAAATCTTAGGAAGGTTTCCTTTGTAGTAAAACCTTTGTCACAATGTATTTGAAAAATTATTGTAATCAATATTGCAAAACCTATGAAGTATAAATTGAACAATACATTGTAAAGCACAACTTAAAAAAACATTCCTGTCTTCTTGAATGCCTGAAGCACATTGCAAAACTGTATGGATGGCACAGTGAAGGTCAGGCACGTTCACACATGAACATTTTAAATACAGAAAGTGCTGTTAGAAGTGGTTACGTGTTAAGGTCTGCCTCCTCTGTTCCTTGGTTAGACACCTACACTCACTTAGTTTGATGAAACAGTCGGAATTACTTTTGTGATCAACAGCAGCACCACACATCTCACTCCATCCTTACAGTTTGCACATGCAGATCCATTCTTTGCTGTGGCACCAGGAGGATCTTTTCTCACCTCCATTTTCTCCAGTTCATTCTGATTGTGCTGCTAATGAGACACCTTTTTCCTGACCTGTGGCCTCCTGACTGCCTCATGCAGCCCTTGTGATGTTAAATTAAATAAGGCACAGCAGCAAGCCAGCAATCAAACTACTGAAAACAACCTCTGCAAGCTAGGTGGGCTTCATTAACAACTTTTTATTCTGGGCAGGACAGGAAGGAAGGCAGAAGGGGGAAGCTATCACCATTGATGTTTGCCAAGGTCAGACCTGTATGCTGGAGATGGTGTACTGAAATTTAGTGTTAAAGAAAAAAAATGTCTTTGCAGCCACAGTAATAAAGCAAGAGTTTCTTGCATTTCTTGATTTACATTATCTGTAACTACTATCAAGATTTTCAAAGATTAACAGAGATCTTAACAGCTGTTCAACATCTGGCAAGCCTAGAAATTAGGTGGCAAGAAACAAGAGCTAAAATGGTGCTGTTCTGAGGAGCTGGTAGAGGTCTTTGTAAAGCTCCAATAGTTTGGGGGCAGAAGTCACTGTACCAGCGTGAGAAGGAATTAAATTAAATGAGCAAGAGACCATGAAAAGAGATAACTCAGAGAGCTTGGAAGGGATGGCTGGTTTTGTTGGAAGAGCTCATTAAGGAGGGACTTAAAATGAAGGAGCCAGGCGCAGACATAGTCAGTCCCAAAGGATGATGGAAATAGGAATGTAACAGCAGTTCATAGAGATGAAAGCAGACACTGATACTGGAGACCAGGAACCTCCATGGCTTCTATTCTTGACCTTCTTCATCCTCCAGTGCTGCTTTACTACTTGCACTGTAAGGACTAATTAAGATTTTGTTTCACTACAAGAATACCTTTGCTCTTCCTACTGCCTAAGTCACATTATTAAAAATTCTTAGGATTATATAACTCCAGAAGTGATTGATAATCCATGAATGAATCTATCCAGAGTGGCATAGGTTTTTCTGCTGTGCATCACTTAAAAGTGGCAGTTAGCATTTAGGCAGAATTTTGCAGAATGAAAAGGATGGATAATGGGATCTACAAAGTAATTTGACTCTTGATGGGGAACTTGGGTATCCTGGGCTGGCTTTCACTAGGGGCCCTACCAGAGAGTATGGGGAAGAATCCCAAGGTCTGTAGGTCCTGCGCAGCACAGGATTAGAGGGTGCATATAATAACAACAACATACTTGGAGGAAATCTGTCCTTTTGTGTGGAAGCAATGACATGGTAACATGCAATGAAAACTTAGTTTTAATTCATCTACTTCATGGCAGTACCTCAGTAAACACATGGAAGACATGATCCTTGCTGCAAATCACTTCTGTGGGTAGATAAAACTTCTGCCTTGTGTTGGAAATGTCCTGGTGCGGACTGTTTGTGACATAAGCGTTATCTGAGTCCTTCAATCCCTGTTTTCTTGGAACGGGAGGGCTTTGGGGGAGGGTTTTTTTCTTTTTTCTTTTATTATGATGTTTATTTTTGCAGAATCCATCTACGTGCTGGATGGCTGGAATTCATCCTGAAGATCCCTCTAATGCATCCTCTTGAAAATCATCATGGCATGGGGGATTAAAAACATTTATAATACAGTTCTCGCATACATGTGTGGTGGGGCTAAAAGTGGCAACTTTTTTTGTTGTTCTTATATGATACTAGAAATGAAGTCATTTTAATTGCTTCACAGTCCTAAGGTGAAGTCTCCCATTAGCAACAGCTACTGTATCTTAAAGATGGTAATAGCAAGCACTTGCATAGCACTTCCTGTCTTCGAAGTACTTTCCAGACATTCTTTACTTCTGAATTGAGGATGAGTTTCTGCCTCTTTTAACACTTTTCTAATGAAATGAATGTTCAATCTGCCATGAGAAAGGGACAAAGCTCCTAACTCCAAATTCTATGCTGAAATACAGCTGTGTTCTGCTGGTTTGTTTTCATTGTGTAAAGTGCCTGCAAAGGACATATGGCTGGTATCACCTCTGCTGGTGGAAATCTTCAGACTAAAATCAGGTGTCTGTAAAGCTTCTGCCTTAAAAGAGCTGGTGTGGGAGGTGGGCTCCTATCCAGTGCTTGTGCTTCTTTCAGCCCTGTGCTCTGCACACTGTGTGAGGGGCAGGGGTCTTGAACTGGCACACACATGAGCTCCTGGCTCTGGAGAAGGCTGGGGATGTGTGTGCACCAGCAGCTTAGCCCCTGTGTAGTGAGGAGCCATTGTCAGACATCTCTCATCCAGTCTTGCAGAGCCACCTCCATTTCAGGGAGCTACTGTGCCCAGGGGTGAGAGACATTCACTGCAGAAAATGAAGCCATGCTGCATTCTTATAATTTCCTATCAGTGCCCAGTAACTTGCAGGGAAGGTGACCCAGTTTACAGAGGCTGGGGCCCTCAAGTTGGAAACATCTCTGAGTGACCAAGTCTGAAGGAAGAGAAGGCTCTGTTGTGTCATTGGTTTCATTGACAAAACTCCCATTGACTCGGATAAGAGTATGAGGATGTTCAACAGTGCTGACTTCTGATATCATCTCTCTGGTTTGCTTTGTTTTGCAAAGATCCTTTTGTGCTTGAATATTCTGAATATTCTGGTCATTCCTATGTACAGACCCCCCCATTTGTAACTACATTGTGGGGTTTGTTGGCCCTATTATGTAGAGGTTGACTAGCAAGTCACACTGATCCTTCAAGATAGGATTTAATAAAAGCCACAAGAGGAGGAGGAGGGAAGTGAGTGTGGTGAGGAGGACGAGGGTTGCTATTGTTCTGCCCTCAGTGCTGCCAAACAGTCCCTTGTTTTTTCTGTGCCTGTGTGTTCAAACACTGTGTGAACAAACAGGGCACAGTCAGGAGGCTGGTGAGAGGGCAGCGAGAGGGTTAGCTGGATCCTAGCTAGAAATACTTGTGCAAATCAGGAACCAGGCATGGAGGGAAGGAAATTAAGTGGAGACATCTGTGTGGCTTAGCTCTCAGCAGCTCTGCCTGGGGTAGGGGTGGGAGAGTCATGCCTAAGATGACATATTTTGTCTTTCGTGGGTTGAAAACAGAGGAAACTGCCAAAGCAAAGCATGGTGTGTGTCATGCATGGTCCAGGCATACCAAATACATAATGGAGCAGTGTCAGCGTTTTCTCTTCTGCCTTTCACACCCCAAAGTAACTCTTCAAGGTAGAGAACTGAGAAGAATATGATATGGTCCAAAAATTGATCTTGGACTTTTTTCGCAGACGACTGAGCCAGAGGCCAACTGCTGAAGAATTGGAGCAGAGGAACATACTGAAACGTAAGTCCTGATTCTGCTGACATTTAACCTGAAGCCAGATAATTTTGGTTAGGTTTCATGTACATCTGGGGTTTTTTTTAAACACCATTCTCACCATTTTTTAAACAACTATTCTCTGTAAGCATCACTGATAATAATTAAAAATAATAACGGGTATCATAAGTGCAAATAAGTGTGGAAGTCTGTAACAACATCTAAATATGTAGAAACAGCTCTTTAAGATCAGTCAGTAAATTTACAAGAATAAACAACCTATGGAGAAAAGACCCCACAGGTTGAATGACATTCCAAACAGAGGGTCGGTCATCCTGAAAAGCCTCCTTTATGCAGCATTTATATAGATGAGCATCCCATTGTAAGTTAGTAAAGGCTTTAGGGCATAGCTTGATTAGCTTTCCTAAAAATCTTCACAGCAATGTATGCTAGCTGGAGCCTTTGTTCAAATTAAAAAAGAAACCAGTTTGACTCGGGGTTATTTCCCTGAAATGTTCCCCTGAAACTCTCCCTTTAAGTCAGAAAAAAATCTGCTGGTAGATCCTTGGCATATGATATTTTAAAGGGGCAAAATACCATTCAGAAATCCTGAACCAAGTTAAGTTAGTAGATACATTGCCACTGACTTCAAGGGAGGCTGGACTGAGTCCAGTCCTCATGAATGAACAGGAAGAAAATGACAGTTTCTTTACTTGCATTGTTTGAAAATTAAAAACAAAAAAGCTGATTATCTAATTGTTGTTGTTACTTTGGAAACAGGAAAAAAAATGAAAAGAAACTTGTGCTTCTCTTTTTAAGTTAGTAAATGCATATTTCCAGGAAAATTTTCAAAAATTACTACAGGAAAGAGTATTCTGAAATGGTACCTTATCCATAATGTCTCCTTAGGTAGGTCCCTATTTCACCTTCTCTTGTTCAAATAACTGCATTGTATAGAACCATAAAAATGTGGTAGCAGAAGATTAATTATCTGAAAATCAGCAGAATTCATTTTTCAAAATCTTCAAAACCAAATTCTTAGTAGGTTAATCATAGTGTTAAAGCCCAGCAGTCTTTTCATCTGTTGATGTTATTACATGTGGCAGACAGAGAGAGAGAAACACCACTGTCAATGGAAAGAGGAGAAAAGACCGGACAGGAAAGTGGCATGGGCAAGCCTTAGGCTGCTGGAAAAGCCATTTGTTTAGGAGCAGTCCTCTCTTAATAACTGTGCTCATACTGCTAACTCTGGTGACTGACTGCTGGAGGAAGTCAGGGGCAGAACCTGAGGAAATATCTGGCACATCCAGATGTGATTGTCTCACAGAGGCGTAGCAGAACAGCGGGAGAAGGGAGGACCAGCTATGTGACTGATGCCAGGCTCAGGCACAGAAGGACAGAGGCCAGTTCTCTAGCAGCTCATGTTGTCATCCTGGGACCTATGAACAAACACATCAGGCACTGGTGCATGACCAGCAAACACTGCCCTGCACTGGGGGACGTGGGGTCTTGAGCACCTGCTATGAACCAGCATCAGCAGAGAGCAGCATCTCCAATGCTGGGTGCATTGCAGATATTCCTAAAAGGCACATTGCCAAGCACAGCAGTCACAGAGTGCCCTAAAGATGTCTTAAATTTCAGAGGAATCACCCCTTGAGTAACATCAGTTTCTTTTTTAATCAAATAAAGGATCTTAAATGACATGGATATTTGAAAATACTACCCTGAATTCAGAACCATACTATATTTCCTAAATTGAATTTTTGTAGCTTGCTTTAGCACAGATCTGACCCAAAACATGTGTGTCTTGGTAAACAAACAGCTTCCTAATGACAGGAAAGAGAAATGTGATATTTCCAAGGCATTCCAACTTGTGGTGGACCACAGCAGGAAAGAAAAAAATCAAAATCATTACATAATTTAAAAAAGAAAACGTAAATATGCTCTACCCTTAAACAAGTGAATATAAGCATTTTCTGATTTGTGTCGTTCCTCTAGATTTCTGAGAATGAGCATTATAATAAGTATAATGGAGATTAGGGAAAAGAGTTACTTAGGAAGTACTAATAAAAAGAGTGTAAATTCTTGGCATAAGCAGGTCAATCAATTTGTCAAAGCCCAGCTCAGAGCACGCACAAACACAAAAGAAAACTTACTAAGTTCTCGAATATACTAAACAGGATTTTCTCTGCAGTTAAAGCTAAAATCTCCCTGATGAAAATGTCATGTCTGGTACCATGATATTCCTGTTACCCCTGTAACTGCATTACTGCCCCTGCTGCTGGGAAAAAAATGGGCAAAATATGGTTGGACAGCAAGTCTTTATACATTAAGTGAATGCTTCCTCAGTCTGTGCTGCTGCAATAATTACAAGTTATCTTTACAAGGGCAAAGCATCCATTGCCAAGTGCAGCTACTTGCTGATAGCAACAGTGAAATCACAGCAGCAACAGCAAGGAAGCACAGCAGAGACAACTGGTTCCTGTAGGATCCTTCACTGAAGTATACCCCATTCACTGACTCGTATTTAGGTCAAAGGCATGTAGTGGGAGGAGTCCAGGCCTGCAGGGTTACTTGGGAGACTAAAGAGCATGTTGCAGCTCTACTTGCTGTCCAAGTGTATAAGCAAAGATGCCTCAATCCCCCGTCATGCACCACCCCTGTGCTGCTTCACAGGTGGATAAAAGTAAACCAGTTGTCAGCCTGGCACATTCAGGGTTGAATAAATTCCTCACAAAAATGATGGTTAGGTGGGTTCTAAATGCCTCAAACTGTACTGGGGGACATTTCACACTGGCATAGAAGTCAGGCGTGAAAATTGCACCTTCTATCCAACCACTCACCCTCACACACAAGTTTAGAGGAACAGAGAATCTCCTGAACACATAAGATGAAGTAAAACATTAGTTCTATAGCTTCACAAAATTGGCATGACTTCAAAGAAATAGCTAAAACAAAGTCACTTTCTAGTTTTGAAGGACAATGTATTCCTGTTTTCCAGCTTTTACCTGCCTGAAGTCTTAAGCCTGCCTAACTGTCTCTGAAAGTGGATGGCTGGGCTGAGAGTGAGAAGAGAAAAGCATCAGATGCCAAGGACAAAATGAATAGCCATTACTAAGTTTTATACATAACTCCTTGGCTGCTTGCAGTTCTACCCTGACTCTATGTGGATTTTCTTTAGTGCTGTGTCTGAAACCAGGCATTTGCAGGACCAACTCCTCCAAATCTGAGACACAAAGGGAAGAAAAAAATTGCTAGAGGATCAATTGCTAGAAGCATATCCAGCCCAGGGTCAGAAGCCACTGAAAGAGGAAAATTATGTTTATCAGTGTGGGTTAAATCAGGTTTAACAGTGATTGCTTAAAAAGGCAGTTGCGATTCCCTGCTGTCCTATGTTCTTTTTATTCCCCTACTGGTTTCCTTCCTTCTGAAAATATAAGCAGTGTTTTTGATAAAACGGCACTTAAAGATCAGAAGTGTAGTGTGAAACATTATAACATCAACAGTTTCTTTGCCCACTTTGGTGGAGATTTCCCAGTCTACAGAAGTCAGTGAGCACTTGTGATAGCACTGTCAGCTCTGCTGTCCCAAGCAGCGAGAAACCTGGTTTCCAGCCTAGCCCTCCTCACCTGCTCAGAGGCTTCTGTGGTCTCTAAACCTTAGGTCTCATTTCTGCGTGGGTTAAGCCTTAGTCTTCTAGTGAGAGTGCTGGCTTGTGCTCTCACAACTGAAGAAACTATGGCTGGGGGATTGTTACTGCTGCTCTGCAGGAGGTGCCTGCTCCATCTGCAGGATCAGCAGAGAGGAACATGGGATGTCCCCTTGAGTTTAGTGCAGTCCAGAGTTTAAAGATTTAAATCAAGGCACCTACCCTCTGCTGGCCTTTGAGGTCCATGATGTCTCCTGCAGAGAGTTATTGCTGCCAGAGCTAGTCCTAACTGAGCAAAAACTAGACCCCAGCAGGGGCACAGGAAAAGCTGATGAGTTGTGTTTTTTCTCATCTATTATGTGCTGGCATGATTGGAGGAAAGAGCATTTCAGCCATCAGCAAAGCAGCAGAGACAGATCCTAACTGATCAAGAAGCTGAGTACCTGGAAACGTGGGATTTTAGTGACATTTGGTAAAGGTCAATGCAAAGAGGATGCATGACGGTCTGCTCCTAAGTTGAAGAAGAGTTAGTATACTCAAATGTTATTGGCCTCTTGAGGGAGAACAGTTGAGGCATTCCCTGATAAGAGCTTGTAGCACATGATATTTTGGCTTAAGGTTGAAAGTTAATTGACCTATGATGAGCTTCTGTGCTCCAGTGTGATACTCATGATGGAAGGACACACTCTCCTTAACTCTGCTCATGCCATGGGAAGTTGCATGATTTGCCTGGCACCTCTATTCCAAAGGGTTTTTTCTATTATCTCCAAAAAATAGCTGCAAGAAATTATTCTGCAGATGGGAAAAAGATGCGTGTGTTTCTTTTCCAAACACTGACCTTGCAGAATCCAACCCTATCATAGCTGAGCCCCCTGAGGCCGCCAGGCTGTGGGCAGGGGGCTCAAATGTTATCTAACATTTTTTGAAGAGCTGGCTTGCTGCTCAGCCATTCTAGAAAGTGACACACATGAAGAGGTGCCAACACAGGGAAAGGAAGGAAGCTTTAGATGTTTTATGAAGCGAGTGAAGAAGCGCAGTAGCTACCGATCGAGGACATTCACCAGCCCCAGAGGGACATACTGTGCATCAGAGAGGTCCTGAAACATTAATATACTTACTGATGGAAAGGCTTATTTTGTTGCAAACTGTGCATGCCTGATGACTCCACGGTCTGAGATCCTTGTAAATCTTTTACAGCCCGAAATGAGCAAGAGGAGCAGGAGGAAAAACGAGAGATTAAGAGAAGATTAACACGTAAGGTGAGAAGCAGTTTTGATCCTATTATGACACTACTGTAACTTTCTCCCTACTGCACAGTTGCTTGCCTTTTTCCTTCTCTTCAGCACCATTTTCAAAAGTAGAGTGTGAAACAAGTCTTACAAAAAATCTTTAGAAGAAATCAGCAATGTTGCAATGTTGTTGTCTGTGTAAGTCCTCAGAGAGTGAAGGAAACCACTTTGCAGGCTCCTACTGGTAACATTTCAAACAGGAAAAACTATCTGTTCTTAATAACTGAAGGAATTTTGAACAGCAAAGGATGGAGATCAGCATTTACAAGGACCAATGCTTCTTGTAAATGTAATGACTTCTGTAGCCATTACAGAGAGCTAAGTTAAAGCAATGCTGATTTGAAAATTCCACCAAAAAAAACCCTCATAAAACTGGAAGCTAAACATTTTATGGAAAGAGAGCTTGTCAATTGAGGCATTTAAACTAAATAGAGACAAGCATTTGCAAAAAAGCGTATAGTGCAGAAAACAATCTTTTATTGGCAGGGAAGGACCAACAAAATAGCATCACTTGATTCAAAAGTAATTTACTCTTAAAACTGAAGAACAGTCATTTCAGATGTACATACTCAGTTTTGCAGCTGGTGTAAATGTCCACGGATGCCCTAACATACACAGTGAACAATCCATCCTGCTATTGCAGATTAACTTTCTTTCAGCACTGACATATTTCCTATGTCCAGCAGTAAAGAAAGCCCTCAAAAATCTCACATGCTTGGGAAGAAGCAACATTCCCTTTCTGTACAATTTTAAATGGCTTCATTTTTTTGACCTATGTGATCACAGCTTTCATGGTATAAATAATAATAATAATAAGCAAAGGTCTCTAATTATATGTGGAAAGGTTACATTCTGAGAACTGAATTGCTTTCTACCAGGTTAAAAATCTCATGCCTCATTCTCAGTTCATGTAAATAGGTAGAATTCTTGGTCACCAGTGGGGGGATACTGCTGTTGTCTGCAGAAGCTAGAAAGCCATAATATTGTTTGTAAAACACTTATATTCCTCACCACGATGACAGGGATGACTTTGCATTCCCTCTTAGCACTGCCTGAAAGAGCCTAACTGCATTGCAGATCTTTCATGGGACTGAGGCTCTGCGCAAAGGCTGGAAATACCATTTTGCCAGGCTTTCAATTTCCCTGTACAGTGAAGGGTAAACACGTGCAGGAATCCAATGCAGAGCTTGATGCCATTTGAGGAGCAGCTGTAATAGATACAGAGCAAAGCTCCCCATACCCAGTGTGCTGCCTAAGAAGTGAGGGCTTGCTGACTGAGCCAGCGCCATCGCCACGCTGTTCCCATCCTCCACTATCCTGCAGGAAAGGTGCAGAGCACAGGAATCATCTGTTGAAGGCAGAGGCCACAGCTCAGCTGAAGCACCCAGGCTGCCACTGCTCCCTAAAACCTCAGCAGTTGTCTGGGAGATTTCTTGCTTTGTCTTGTTTGCGCTTTTAGGTAGGAGCAACAGGAAAAGCAGCATCAGTCCAAGGCCCTGGCATTTGGCTCTTTAATGTTCATACCCCTATTCCTGGTCACATACCTTTTAGTCTTTTTTCTGGCTTCCTCTCTAATAAAGATTTTTCTCCCCCACATTTCTGAGGCTGATAGCAAGACAACTTAATATAGTTTGATTTGGATCATCTTTTTAAACTGTTGTAAATTGTTCTAGTGACACATGTAATTTTAATGAAAGAACTGCAGGGCTGATCAAAACAACAGATTTTGTTCTCACCTACCAAACATACTATCATAAAAGCTCAGAAATCTCTAGAGAAAAGAAGTGAATAGTGTGCAAGTGTTTTAGATAACAACTAAAAATGCCAGCCACCGAGTAAATCCTGCAAAAATAGTTGTTATTCCCCAGCTGTGTCTTTCATGAGCCTGTCCCAGATGTGTCGTTGTGTATACAGCAGAGTGGCAAGCTCCTTCTGTCAGTTTGTACTGAAGCCTTAGTACCAAAGGATTTTAAACCTCAGATCAAGCAGAAGTTTAATTGAGCACAGCAAGTCTGTTGCCCAGCAGCCCTTTCTGTTTGCACTGAGTTTTCAAGCACACACATGCCCACAGGGTAAATTCAACATGAGGATACTGTGCCATGTTTCCTCTTTTGTGTGTAGCAGGGAATAAGAGGGGAAGTGGGTTTTGTAGAAACCACTGATAAGACTTTTGACCTTGCACTACAGAAACTACAGAAATGTGTCCCTGGTTTTTTGGTGGCAACATTCCAATTCCAAGGGAAGAACTCACTCCATCCATAAAAAAGCTGTTCTTAAAATTCCATCAGCGCTGACATTTTGTTACAGTGTTATGATGATAAGTTGTAACACGACATGCTGTAATAAGTAAGATTACCTTGCTAGGTCTACATGCCTTATTAAAGTCATCAATAAAAATCCAGTTGAATTCATCATCTGAACAGGTAGTTTCTAAAAAAAAAAAATTACAAAGAAATCAGACGACCTACCCCTTGTAGCACTTTCCATCCTCTCTGACTCATCTAGTTCCACATTAACTGGGGTGAGGAATAGCTACCACTCAAATAGCAAAATGAAGGCACATGCTGTTTGCTAAGTTTCTCAGCAACTCATGCCTCTCCTGCCCGAGAAAGGAGAGTGGAAGCATGTTTGCCTGTCACCTGAGATGCCCAGCCACCCCTGTCCTCCCTCTCCCTGCCCTCAGGCCCACCAAGCACCTTTGGGTACACAGACTTGTGTCATTTGAGTGGAAGAATGTGAGGATTAAGAAAGTTTTTTGTCTGAGCACTGGTCTCGACCTCCAGCCTATTCAAAGAACATTAATGTGCAGAAGCCCTCTGGAAGTGCTGCAGATGGGTCACGTCCGCAGGGAGATCTGGGCCCCCACAAATTACTAGCAAGAACGTATCTTCTCTGAACCACGACGAACTTGGCCAAGGACCAAGGCAATCAACACAAGCCTGAATGTCCCCTGAGGACTTCCATTACAGGGAGAGAATCATAGCCTGGAGTAACAGAACACGTTACAAATCACTTGCAAAGTGGAATAGAACTCTTCTTTTCCTACCTTCTCTTCTCTTAAATTTCACCATGCTTCCCAATCCCCAGAGCTGTTTACTGCTTCCTATCCCCTCACTGCCAATAGCTTATTTTTCTCAGAGGTCTAGCTCCAAAAGGAAATCTCTCAGAGCTGCAATATTGACTACCAAATTGAAGAGGCGTGGCTGTTTCTTAAAATCTGTGCAATAATATGAAATCTTTGCTCCTGTTTAATTCTTGCCCCAGTCCAATTTAAATGCTCTGTTCACTGGTGCCTCTCGGGGAAATATCTCCCCTGCTTGAAGATGTTCAAGTTTTATTTAACTGACCTCCACTGGCTTGCATCAGCAAAGGCTGTTGAAAATAATGAACTCTTGAGAGAGGTGGGACTCATCAGAGAGAGGTGAGAGAGAGGCAGCAGGGAGGAGAAAGGTCAAAGAAGAAAAAAAGATTAGTGGCTAATTTGGCTAAACTGCATTTATAGTCAGAGGGAGAGGTCTTCAGGGCATTTTTATCACATCCTGCTCCTATGTCTTTACTGCAGAAGGTGGGGAGCAAAGAGGGGTGCTGCTGGTTAGGGTTTGTAATTTTTCACCTTGTTTTATTCTTTAAATAACAACTATAACATTTTAAGGAGGTAACAGAGCAGGCAATGATGGCATGCTAAGATAAGCTTCCTTAGGGCTGAAGTGGGGCAAACTCAGCATTTTGCATTTGACTAAATCCCAAAACCAGATTGGCAAGAATAAGCTACCCTCCACTTTACCTGGTGGGTGTGCTTGGGTTTGCTTCGTTTCCCATGCCACGGACAAAGCAGGGTTTGTTAAACCTTCCCTTTCAAATTGCCTTAGTATCAATTCCTGGAAAATGCCCATTCATATCTACAGTGCTCCAGAATATACAGAAGAAAATTTGACCTCTTGTGACAAGGCATGAGAGGTCCTGTCCTTATTTACTGCTCTTGCATTAATACAAATCCATTTATTTTGGAAGGGAATTTTACCCTGGTGCACACTTAAATGAGTCACTCACCACAGAACTGCCCTGCTCTCTCCCAAATCTCCCAAATCTAAGGTGAATAGAAATGCCCAGGTCTTGTGCAGAGAAACAGTGCAGATACACTTATGCACATGCATCCCTTTGACATTAACAGCAGTAAGTTAAAAAGGGTCTAGCTCAGTAAGGACTCCTTTTCCTTGCTTGAAGCACCACACCTTGTGCAGACAATTGCATTGTGCCCTTGGCCATGTCCTTGTCCTGTAATTTTTGAATGTGTCTTCTGTCTGCCTGTTAGAAGAGCTCATTCTCAGGTGTTGCTCAATAAGGACTCTGTAGCATTAAGCAATTTAGACCCAAGAGACCACAGCTCACAGGTCATAAAAATAAACTACAAGATGAGATCTCAAATGAGCTGTGCTCTCAGTGTGGGCGCACATTGAACCTGCAGTGAGGCTGCTTGTAGTCTATGCTGCAAAGTTAGTTCCCCAGCTGTTCAAGAGTTAAGGGAGCTCTGGGCAGCCCAAACATACTGCAAGACTCTCACACCTAGAAGGTCACAAGAAATCTGCAATGGTATGAGAAGGAGGCAGGGAAATGTGTTAACTATTCAAATAATGTAACTTTAATTAATGGCTTTTAGGAAATAACTTAACGTGATTGTCTCTCTCATTATACTCGGCATGATCAGATTGGCACTTTGGTTTAATTTACTGAATATATTTTGTGTGCATGTATTTATATATGGAAATATATGTAGATTTATGGCTACACATGAACTATGTGATACCAGCCATGGATTTCAGGACTCTTTCACAGCCAGAGCACTGGCACAAGAGTCAGTGCATCTCTTCCATCCTCATTCCCGTTCTCCTGAGCATCTCAAAGGCAGGACATTAGTGCAGCTCTGCAGACTTTCCACATGTGTTTGAGCCCAATTGGTGTGTGCATGCTCATGTAAGGAGAGCAGCCCCACTGCCACCTCCCATCACAATCATCTTTTTTAAACAGAGAAAGAGAACAAACCATGCCAAGAACAAGCACACAAGCTTACAGCCAGATACAGGGTAGGGCGGTGGAGCTCCACCCAAGTGCTGAAGAAATGAGGGATTTTACACCTTTCAATTAGTATCCTGGCTTTTAAATCTTAATACTCCCTGGAAGATGAAATGCAGGGAACTGCATTCCAGGGTGGATTCAGGGGCATATTCTGCATGTTGCAGAATAGAATCTCGAGGATTTTATTAAGTATTTAGACCTTTCACCCTTCACTAGGGTAAAGTATTTCAAACACATCTATTTCTAGTGAGCAGGAAGAGCATGATACACTAAGTAGGAAATTGTTATAAAGATGTTATTTTTCCTGATATATCCTGGTTACAAATGTTCTACTCTAACAATGAAACTTTTCAGCTAATCTACAGCCACATGCATGCATTTATATAGCACCTACATTCAGAAATGATTGTGTAATTGCTTTGGACATTCACCAGCATGCTGTGCATCCAAGGAGAAGTGGTCCCTGGAAGCCAGCTTCTGTCCCTTCCCATGTAAATGGCTGTGCAACACGTGGACTATCAGCACAGTAATTTAAGAGGAATTTTTCACTGTGACTGCCTATTCTGCTGTGGAATTTGAAAGAAATGCTTGAAGCAATGAAAATGCTTTCCTGACATGATACAATCCACCACTACCATTTCTTTTGGCTTGTAGCATGCAACATATACTTTTAAAAGTCAAATATGCTGTGATACAAACCATAGTTGTCAATAGATACAAGTAAAAAGTTCAATGAACATTAATCATCCTGCCTGCCTATTCTGGAGGTAAAGACAGGTCTTCGGAATATCAGAATGGTAAAGAAAGTTGTTTTTCACCTTTTGACCTTTTGCATGTAATGCAGAGCAGGAGCCACTCCATGCCTTGGCCTGACTCTTCCCAGGCAGTGCAAAAGTACAGACAACAGCAGCAGAAGACTGGAAAGTGCACACACAGCTTGGGCAGGTCATTTTAGAGTTTGTTGTGGTCTTTGTCTCTTCCTGGGACATCAGTGCACTAGGAGACTTTCTTGCCTTACACGTCATTTCTGCTAAGGGTGACCAAGCTCAGCTGGGAATTGAGATCTCCAGCCACAGCAGCTTCCCAAAGAACAGTGGGCTTCTCTGGTTGCACAGTGAGACTATATTCAAGGTGTTAAAACAAGAGGGCTTTTCCCAGGTAGCAAGGCAGATAAAAATAAGACACTGGGAATGTTTGAACCCTCTTATTACTGTAACAGCAGTTGCAGTAAAATAAATCCCCAAGCATTTCCTCTGTAGGGAAAAAGCAAAGTCCTGATGTCTTTTTCCATTCCTTCTTCAAACCTGCAGCTGAGTCAAAGGCCCACAGTAGAAGAGCTGCGTGAAAGGAAGATCCTCATCCGTTTCAGTGACTACGTGGAAGTGGCAGACGCACAGGACTACGACAGGAGGGCAGACAAACCCTGGACACGACTCACAGCTGCTGACAAAGTAAGTGGAGCAGCTCTAGGAGAGCCATGGCCTAAACAGCCAGAGCCATGGCAGACAGCATCCCTTGGATCCTACAGGTGCCATGGCTGTTCAAGGAATAAATGTCCACCTGACATCCCTTCCTAACACACCTGTGGTTTTTTTTTTCCCATTCACAAGGTTTGTTTGGCTGTTTGAAGTATAAATCTTTGGCAAGAAGGTTTCCATATGCATGGAAACCAGGGGAGGGAAGGAATCCCAAGCCCTTTGAGGAAAGGTCTTGATGACAGCCCTGTTATTTGCTTGCTGGTTTTGGTCTTACCACATTATGCTGCCAGCTGAGAGCTCTGGCAAGATTTAACAGAGCAGTGAGACGGGAGTGTGTGCCAGAATGGCTGTGCCAGGACAGGACAGGCTTGGGTGTGAAAATGCCAGCAGGTCAGTTTGGCAAAGGTACTTCCATCCCTCCAAAGCCAGGTCACTTCTCTCTAGTGAGTTACAACAGGGGTCTTTGCTCAGGATTTCTACTACTGAGTATTTTAAGCACTGAACTGAAATCACATAAGACCTGCAGATGAAAAAAAGATGCACGTTTGGTATTGATGGCACTGCCTTCTGAGCACCGGTGGAACTTCCACTAAATAGTGTCTCTGGTGTCGTCATTGATGGCAGAGAGATTAAATTGCTGACAAATTATATCAGGCACATGCTGAGAGTCTTAATGGGACCTCAGGAAAAATATTTAAAAGATTTTATGGACATTGCAAGAAGGGAGGACTATGAGGCTCTGTGATTCAGTCATGAATCTTACAATCACTCTGTGATGCTCTTTTAATTTTAAAGACTTTCAGATACCTGAATTCAAGCCCTGACTTTTTTTTTGCCATGGAACTCACTCATTCAGCCATGGAGAGCATGATGTCCTATATTTAGAGCATTAGCAAATTTTCCAGCCACACCCATCTATGGTACTCTTGGTTTTATTCACAAAGGACAGCCTGTTATACTTGCATAATTCAACCAAAGGACTTGTATCGTTTTGTGACATTGTTCTCCTTGATAGAGGGACTTTTTCAGTTTAGCTTTGGTTAAATTAATGTAGCATAAACTGATAGGAAAAAAAAACAACTTCCTCAGGACTGTTCATAGACCATAACATACTGGGTTAAATTAGCTTTTCTCATTTTCCCTCGCCATGTTTGACAAAATATTAGTCAACTGACTTAGCTTTATTCTCTTAATTGTTAGATGAGGGAGGGAATAAAGTTGCCACCTGGTTCTATAGCCTTTGAGAGATCCCCGTCTGGGATAAAAGGCATGGATAAACTTCACCCGGGCATGGAGATTTGATCTCTCATCCTATGTCTCTGAAAAGAACAAGCATTGAATACTCCTATTAAATGTAACCTATTAAAGAGTTTAGGATTAAGGCAGAGTACTTTGATGTCACTTTTTCTTGTTTTATAATGCATGTGCAACTTCAGTAGTCAGAGAAAAGGGTTAAGTCCTTCAAATTAACCTTTTCTCAGCAAAGCACCATCAGAAGAAGAGATGTTTATCATTAATGCCACTTTATGGCATAAGGAAGGAGATAGACTCGTTTTTGTTTGGGTTCTGTGGGCAGTATGCTGATTTCTGCCATTCAGGTGACCTAGTTTTCCTCAACACTATGTCCACTGTTGGAAAAAATAGCCAGAAAAATTGAAACAAAGTTGCATCATCTTAGATAGGCTTATTTTCTTCCAGAGCTGTGATTCAATGTCTTCACCAGTCAGCACAGATGAGATTTATTGCAAAAACAGATTTTAGCAATGGGCTTTTCTGTTTGCCAGTAAATCTTCCTCTTTGTGCTGGATGGAGGGAACTGCCTTCAGTCAGAGTTGTCTTTAGCAGGTCTGACTCTTAGGGGAAGGAAAAGGGCATTTTTGCATCCCTCCAAGAGATGAGGATGGAGGGGGGAATAGATCCCAGTCCCTGTGGGAGTCAACTGCCCCTGTGGCCTCCTTCACAGTCACTTCAGTAGCAGACTGGTCTGCTGAAGGCAGCCCTGGAGCTGCTGCATAGCTGTCACTCTGTCCTGATGGATGAGGCAGTGCCTGACAGCCACTTCTAAGGGAAATAAGAAACCAAAGCTGTGGATAAGGAGCAGAAAGGGCCTTTTTTGTACAAAAACACAAAACCATCACTTAGGGTTTGTCAAAGCAAAGGTAGTTCCTGACTGGAGCACTGGTTGTTGCAGAAGTCCTGTTTTGGGTTTGTCCTACTTGTACTGGTTTAGATTTGATTTTAGATTTTTCACTGAGAAAAATTTCTGACAGATGCAAGTACCACTTAGTGGAGCACCCCCTTTCCACCTCTGATGCTGATGTTTTCAGCATCACACAGAAAGGCAGTGCACACCCCCCGGACCCATGGGAGCATTTGGCCACAGCAGACGCCTTGCATGTCCCCTCCAAATGCTCACAGTGAAACCACTCACAAGCAACAAATATCACAGAGCTGTCAGAAGTCTTGACTCTCAGCTTGGGACTTGAGCCATTTCTGCTGAGCACCATCTCTACCATGCAGCTGAGTCCCTCTAAGTCACCCTATAGTTTTTTATTCTTCAATATTTCTCTTCCTGCCCATATCCCATAGTTTTCTTTTCCCTCACAGACAAACCACAGAGGCTGAATACGACCACACCGTGGGAGGTTTTCTGCTAGGTTAATCTGTCTAATCCCTTCAATAAACAGCACAGCAGGGTCAGAAGTGGGGAGTGGGGCAGATGGGCACAGCCCAAGGCAGAGTAGAGGGCAGGTATCCCTCTTTCCTTCCCAAGTAAGATCAGTCACTTTAGGTAACTTCACCTGAGGACAGTCAGGACCAATAAAGGCAGAAAACATGTCAAACACAAGTCTGTCAGGATCTGGGCCCAGTCTAGTCACAGTCCAGCTCTGGAACAGATCACAGTGTTTCAAATGCTGCAGTGCACATTTTTTTTCCTCCTGCTTGTGCTAATTTGGATTTTGTACAAGTAAACTTTTACATAATAAGACAGAATTGGGTTCTGTACCTGCATTGTCTGTGCCATTCCACCAAAGCATTTCTCTCTTCCCTTTATGTGATTTAGAATGTGCTTATCTCTGTTCTTTTTCACATTTTAAAGTCTTTATGTTTGTCTTTGTCTCTCTGATAATGTTATCTCTCTGCTTTACTTTTAATATACTGTTTTGAGAACAAAGTGAACTTACTTTGATCTCTCTCATTTATACATTTATGAGTTTCTTTGTCCTTTGCAGGCAGCCATTCGAAAAGAGCTTAATGAATTTAAAAGCTCTGAAATGGAAGTTCATGAATTAAGTAGGCATCTAACAAGGTAAGCTGAGAGATTAATTTTTTAAGACTATAAATGAATACTGTTGTTTTCAAAAAAAAACTAAAGCTGGCAGCTGTTTCTCCAACATGCACTGAACACACCATGAGGTCTAGGCAACATTTAGAATTACAGGCTGTAAAAGCAACTAACAGAGACAAACACATGCTGCCCCATTATTTGGAGTTATGCAGGCACATGCTGTTTAATGAAGTGTAATCTCTTTTTTTTTAAATATCATGATGCATATCTGTTCTTCTGAGATCAAAAGTTAAAAAAAAACGGTTGGTGTCTGAAGGAGGGCAGGGAGCCCTTGCAGAGCACGTAGCAAAGTCTGAATAAGCACACACTAAGCCCTGCTGTGTGTGCAGCTGTTTCACACCCCACAGATCCCACCCACAGATCTCTCAGTCTTGTCCTCCACATCTGGCCATGTGTGACACTGTGGGGCATAGCAAGATCCACACTGTAAAAGATGCACTGTTATCTACACCTTGGGGCTTATTTTTAGTTTTAAAGGTAGAGACTGAATGAATTGTCCCAAATTATAAACCCAAACCAACCACCTTCCTCTCTGACAGCATAGAGCTGAAGTCAGGTCTTTGCAAATCAACACTTTAGACTTTAAAGACAAGTGTTGGGTACTGAAGACAAGTGACAGTGAGATCTGGTGCAAAACTGATCTGCCCTTGTATTAATGTGTTCATCAGTTCAGTGCTCATGAAAAATGCAGGCGGTACTTTTAGGAAAAATACAGAAAAGCTTAAGGCAAAATTAATTTTGTATTAGGGGATTTTTATATGTATAAATTAATAATTATATTAAAATTCACCACATGTATTATGCATATATTACCTTCCAGAAATGATCTCCCTTCTCCATCCTAATACATGCTAGGCTGGTTGCACTGGGGTTTGTAGTGATGGAGTGCTGCTAGAGACAAGCCAACTGCTCCTGAGCCACAGTTGCTGGGAGAAGCCTTAGGATGTACAGTTGGCCTAGATCCATTGACCCCAGTGACTGAGCCTTTGAGGGACATTTGGCTCCTCCAGGGCAAGCTGAGAAATGTAGAAAGGATGAGGCTTCTTTAAAGTGAGTGCTGCTACAAGTAGTCAAGCTCCACTGAATTCCATGAAGCCTTTAGCATCCCACAACATACAGACTGGTTTTGTTTTCCAGGAGTCTCTCTGGCTGCTTGGCTTTCACAGGTTTCTGCGCAGTATTTTCCTTCTCTTTCAGTGTTGGAGTGAGCAGTGACCCTTTAAAGTTTGTGTCTGAAAGCCACTGAGCAGCGTGGACTCAAGTCTGGGCCAGGCATACAGAGAGCCACAGCTTATATAGTAGGCACTGTAATAAGGGTTTGCCTGAAGAGCAGCAGGATTTACTGGTTAGACAAGTGGCTTTGGGAAATAACGCACTTGAAGGAAGCTTGCTTAAACAAAAGAGAGTAATTCCCTTAAATAAACTTAGATAAATCACCCTTATAAAGTCATTAGCAAGGTAATGAGCTCTTCATGTCATTAAGCGGTGGCAAGAGCAAAGAATGTGAGTGTCACTTTACTAGAGGGACACATTAATTAATTCATAATAGAGTGAAAAATCAAAGATTGAAAAGCAGGTATTTGCAGATCTGACAAACCCAGGCCTTCTGACACTGGGTGCCTTGCAGGAAGGGACAATTGCCATTTGTCTCTTTAGCCCCCAACATTAAGGAATAATCACGGCTAAACTGTATGTAAATCTTTCTGGCAGAATAGCATAAGGTTGGTCTAAACCAGACAATTTTTGTGGAGTCAGGCCTTGTATGGCCTGGAAGAGGGCAAGCTGATCTGCTGTCACCCATTCAGGGGTCCCATAGGATGGACCTGAAGTGTATGAATGTCTCTGGTAGATTTTGGTGCGAACAGTGTATGCCTATGAACTGTGAGTCTGGCAAGGGCCAAGGAAGTGTGAGTGTCTGTCTGTTTTGGCTCCCCTTGCCAGCCTGGCTGACATCAGTGCTGCAGGAATTGAACTGCCTAATGGTGTCACTGTAGCAATTAGTTCTCCTATTTTTTTTAATGTGCAATATACATGTGAGGATATTATCTTATTTTTTTCTTTTTTTTTTCCCCTTGGGTTTTAGGTTTCATAGACCATAGCAGATCAATTCTACCTGACTACTATGCCATCTTCGAAACATAACTAAAAGGAACCATAAGTGCTGGTATTATTCACTTCCCTGTTACGTACAATGTAAATCTTGCGAACTGCCTTTTTAAAAAAAGAAAAAGAGTAGAAAAATAAATATTAAAAAAAAGGAGAATTGTATTTACATGTGATGAGTACTGCAGCATCATCAGACCTGCTGGTTCAAGCTTCAGTAACAGAAATACCCCTGGTGGGAAATTGTGCCAAGACTTGGCATCTATGTATAGGACTTTCCCGGCATGTGGATTTGCCATATGTGTTCAAGCCCAGCTGGTGGTGCAACCATTGTTGTCTTCAGGCAACCCTCATCCTGACGAGCCTCTGTCATCAGCCCTAGAGAGCCTTGAGATGGTGTTCAGGGAATCACTTGGCCTGGGTGAAGTCTCCAAAAGATGAGCCCCTATGGCACTAAAGCACTTACACCAAACACTCCTTTAAAGCTGAGAGCACCTTATGAGGACAGTGAAGGAGCGCAAGTCTCCGTGGGCCAGCCAATCTGTGAATATCATCTGACTAGAAAGGCATTTCTTTCCCTGGAGAAGTTTACAGCCAGTCAGTAGACATTGTTCAGATTCCAAGCAGAAAAAGGTATCACCGCTGAAGAACAGGACTCCCTAATGAAGGCTGCTTCAGTTCTAGCAACTGTTTGTTTTCCATCTCTTTCAAGTATAATTTTCTAAACCCAGCTGTGATCCCATTAGCAGTAAGTGACAAGAATGCTGAGGATCAGCAAGCAAAAGCCCATCTCTTCATGGTCCCTGCATGGCATCTGCTCTACTTGCAGTTTGTCTTACACCCAAACCTCATGACTGTGTGAGAGCCAACGTGCCCCCAGCAGCAGGAAAGGCTGGGAATCCCCTCCAGCTCTGCAGAGGGACACGCAACAGGAGGGGCTGGAGGTTCCATGAAGGATATCTATTGTCTCTGTATCAGGTGTCTGAAGAACTGATCCCAAACTCACACTGAGCAAAGTGTGTTACCTGGCCTAAAAAAAGGAGTCTGGGGCATTCTTATGGTGGAACTTGTCACTGGTACTCACAGCTGAGGCATGAGGACAGCAATTCCGAAGTGTTCTGAATTTATTGGTTCTAATTTTAGTTTTAATTTATTTTTATTATAGTGGTTTAACTCACAAACTGATCAAGCAGGGCTCAGAGAGCTGGTCACTCTGGGCCTGGTTTACTTGCCAACTTAAGCGTGTGCTCTACAGTAAAGAAGCACACACAGCCTCACTGCTTTCAAGAATATGTCTGACAGGCTTAATTGAACCTGAACACAAGTAAGTGCTTTTCTGAACTTGGGCCATCACCTTCCAGAACTAAGTCCTTAACTAGTATAATGCCAGCAAGCTGGGGCAGACATTGTCAGGATTCCTTTCAAGCTCTTACAAGACACTATTATGCCATGTTGTGGGACAGTGGCTGAAAGCACTGTAGCAACATTACTGTAAGAAGTTCCAGATTATATTATTTCAGGACACCTTTTCTTTCACAATAGCTATTTTCCTTTGAGTGTTTGAACAGAGAGGCCAAAGGTTTTTACTACAGAATAGTTATTTCTGTTATTCTTTCACTAATTCTTTCTTTCTCACTGTCTTCCATGTATCTATCCTCCCTTCCGTGCTCCCTCTCCAGCTCCCCCTGTTCCATGCTAACATTGCCATTCACTGATTGCAGGCCAAGAAACCTCTCACACTTGAGCATTTAATGGCCAGTGCAGTGTAGTGCCAGCACTCCTGCCTCTTCTCAGGCCTCACCTCACTCCTCTGGATGCAGGAGTACAGCCAAAGGACCTGCATGGAGCCCATGGAGTGGCTCTAGAACCCAGCCTGCGCAACAGCCCGGGCAGCAAGAGTTAATGCCCTCCTTCTACGCTTGGTGGCCTCACAGATTGGCTCTCCATCAGAGATCAGAAAAAGTTTTTCATTCTCATCCATGCCATCTTTGCAATACTGTTGATTTTTAGCTATTAAATGAGGATTGGATATTGTAGGGTGGAACATCAAAGGAAAGTAAAAATCAGGTGGTTTTGGTGCTTCCCAGACTGGATGATGATTTCTGAGGAAACACACCGTGATTCCTGTATCACCAGCTCACACTTGCTTTAGATAGAAGTTCATGAGTAGTGAAATCCTTCAATGTGCAATGTTATCAGCTCAGTGCAGCAGGGGCAGGGCACTTAACATATCATCCAGGAATACACTGCTTTGGGGTTATCTTCATGGAAAACCTCAGTTCCTGTTTATAAATTCATTCACATACATATACACACAAGTTACAGGACTACATCACAGCTTTAAAACAAGAGAAAAAAGCCTTTATGTTTTTGACTGCACAGACACTGCATTAGCAAAGAGTTCTGCAACAGAGCTGCTCTGAAGAACAAAAAATCTTTGTGTTACCAGCTTGGATCTCACACCTGCCCTGGCATCGCTAGCTTAGAGGATCACCATGAAATGCAAGGGGCACCATTTAAGGAGTGGTGGTGACAGGAATCACAGGGCTTGGTAGGCTAGTGGAAGGGAAAGATGAGAGTTTGTTTCATTTTTATTAATAAAATTAAGCAGAGGGAGGTGGAAGTCACAGGCTGCTGCAATCTGTCCATTGTTAGTGCTGGAGGCCCCAGGGGAATGATCAGTCTGGGCACTGCCACTGTCCCTCACAGGCACAGCCCCAGCAGTGCCCACACTGCCAGTCTGGCACCCAAAATAAACCCTTGAGCACTGGCTGAGACACATAACAGCCAAGTCCTGGGTGATGGCCAAAACATTCCCCAGCACCTTCATCCAGATGAGCCCACGGCAGGTCCCTGCTGACCACTCATCAAGTTGCCACACTCAGCCTTGCCCCATGATTTGTACTGTCCCCGGGGCAGCTCCATGCAGTCATGCTGCTTTTTTTTCCTTATTTCTTTGGTTTGTTTTTTTTTTACTTTTTACTTTTTTACTAGCTGAGCAGACACCAGGACGGAAGTGGAAGAATTGCCATATTTCTCCCCACTTGGAAATAGAGCTTATTCCTGAAAAGGGGGAAGGGGAGGAGAAAGAAGCCATAACAAGGTGTTTGGCACTGCAGTAAGTATCACCAAACTGACACTTCATCTGCTTTTAGCTTCAGTGTGTCTGGGTAGTTTGCAAAGTTAACCTTTGTCAAGGCATTCCACAGCAGCCTTTCAGGGCCTGAACATGGCACCGCATCCTCGGTGTGCATGCCCACCTCTGGCATCCCTGGGAAGTTGCACACAGACTGGGGAACTGCTCGTCCCTTTTTTTATAAATCTGGTTTCTTGAGAATTGTTTTCTGATCTATGAAAGCCATCTCTATCATGGCAAAGGAGCTGTGATTCTGTTGGCAGTAAAGAAAAAAAAACCAAACAAGAAACAATAATGATTTCTCTCTTTTGAACCTGGATAATGTGTAGGACACAATTAGGGCATTCCTGCTAAGACTGTGTTAGCAGTCATCCTCATTCTGATTGGAAGATGAATAGTGGTAATAAAGAAATTACACTAGGTTTAGAGAATGGAAAAGTCAACATGGAAAAAAAATTATGATACCAGTCATCTGTTTCCAGAGATAATAACCTGGAGTGAAGGAATAGAAGCATTTTTGTTATATTCTACTGAATCTTGAATACTTAAAGTGTGCAAGTATTTTGACATCTGTTCAGCAGCCTGTGAATAATGAAGTAGAAATGGGGACTAAGGGGTGGCTGAGGAGGTGGTAGGGATTGAAAAATCAGTTCCAAAACATCTAGACAAAACAGTTTTGATTGGGAAAAGTGATGGTGAGGAAGCCCAATAGTGGCATCACCCTCCTACCCACACCTACACCAGCAGAGGGTTGCAGGGACCTGGTGATACCAATTTAACTCAGAGGGAATGTTGGCATTATGGCTTTTGCCTACCCTGCAGCCTGCTGGATAGGTACTTGCAGGCTGAAAAAGTTTCAGGCTGCAGGTCTGCTGGGAAGGGGCTCAGGCAACTTTTGTGTCTAGGCAATTCCTAGTGAACACACTGGGCATTATCAGAAGAGAAGGAAGAGGCGGAGGGAAAGAACATAATAGACTTTTAGCTATTTTATGTTAACTGAAACCGTTTAGTGAGCCCATTACACAAATATATCTCATCCTAATACATGTATAAGCACTGTATTCTGTCATCACTGCAACTACTCACCCAACTCACCCTTCCTTATTTCTACAGCACCGCCTGTGCGGTGCGAATGCTGTAAACCAAGAGGGGGGAAGCACTTCCAACATGCCTGGTGAAGCACTTATAAAAATAGATGGGCAAGGTGGAAACCCATAGTTATACATGAATGGGGGCTCCCCAATGTGCCTGCAAATAAAATAACTTTATATAAATAGCCATGGGAGATGACTAGGCAAATAAAAAAATCAGGAAAGAAAAAGGGGACAAATTATTTTTCCCAGGTGTTCAGTCTGCGCGAGCTTGGAACAACTTCTGTAAACAAAGAGGAGGTGACGGGCACATTTCCTGTGTTCCTGTGTGTCCCTGTTACTCCTGCACCAGTTGCATTTTCCAGTTGATATCCAAGTGTATGTATATAGTTCGTCTTTGTATAGGAGTGAGTGTGGTGGCTGTCAATCGTGCTCTTCCAGTATTGTAATTTAACAGATTATGGCTGTATGAAAATGATGTAAATAACTAGAAAAAATTAAACTGGATCTCTATGTCCTAGTTTTTGTACATACTGAAACTGCATGGTATTTAAATTATTGTTTGTCTCCGATGTATGCAGTTTCTTAAGAAAATTCATTTAAAAAAACTTTCTGGTGCCTGTGTATTTTATCACCCTCTGTCCCAGGAGCTGACAGTGTAACACACAGAGGCAGTCAAGGATACCAGCCATGTTCACAAGCAAAGCAGGAAAGGGAAACTTCCCAGCACAGATGAGTGGGACAAATGAGATGAGCCCCAAGTGCCGTGGCTGGGCTGGTGCATGTCCCAGTTTTTGAGATAGGTATCTGTCAGGGAAGGCAGAAAAATTGTAAGCCCCCACCCTTTCCCTCCGAATTATTATATCTCAAAAACACGGAGTTCTCAGGCAGAGATATGGGGATAGGAATAACAGTTCTTTACTAATATATATATATAT